>JAMWYP010000085.1:3046893-3260882 GCA_025563575.1 Acacia pycnantha
AGGACTGAAAATTGAAATTGCCCACAAGCCAATTATCGGCATTGAATATTTAGAGTTTTTTCTTCCTGAAATCTTTATATGCCAATGTTTTGACCTTACAGAAAGAGAGAGGATCCAGCGGGAGCAACTACGTGACTTGGCTTTCTTTGAGAGGCTCAACAGTAATCATGGAAAGTCATCTTCTTACCTTGCAGTAAAAAAAGTAAGGCCAAACTGTGCAATCCAAAAATCCTACTTTTACCTGATTTCACCACCTTGATTACACCTATATCTACTTTTGAAGGGGTAATATTTAATAGCATCATGCTGTGTAAAGTTCTGAATATTTTTTTCTTGATAGCACTGCATTTTCAGGGTACTGAAACAATGTTGCTATTTTTCTCATCTCTGCTAGTTTATGCTGATAATAGCAGGCTGTTAAAACTATAGGGAACTAATAGGCTTTCTTGACTTCAGATTTTACTGTCTGACCGCGCTGGAGCTATGCGCTCAAGGGTCAACGTAGAGCCAAAACTTAATGATCTGTATTTTAACGTTTTGACCTCCAGTTAGGATCAGACATAGCTTATTCAGCCACACCATTTTGTTTAGGTGTATTTAAGCTAGAAGTTTGATGATGAACACATTTTTCAGCAAGAAAAGTTTGAAACTTTGAATTTATATACTCTTCCATTGTCACCGCAAAGGACTTTTATAGAAGTATGAAATTGTGTTTGGATAAAAGCATGAAAATTCTTTAAAAATGAAAAAACTTCTGATTTGTCCTCCATCAAAAATAGCCACGTTAGATAAGTAAGATAATCTATGAACGTGACAAACCACCTACCTTTAGAGTTTGTTTCACAATGAAATTTAGAAGTCAATTTATTCATGGAATTTGGAAACAAGAGTTTCAGTTAATCAAAATTTGGATGTCCTAGTCTAGAATGTCATAACGTGATATCTTCATATGACATAGGAAAAACAGTGGAATTGATGGCAGATGCAGAAGTAGTCATATAGCCTTTACTTGTGGAGTTGCCATCAAGATAATAGAGCCCATTACACTTGTTAGCTTTTCCAATCACCTTCCCCAAGGCCATGTCCTGAAAATCATGGTGAATTTTGTCAAATATAATCAGGTACTTTAATTTGCGGGCTAGACACTTCATTGATAGCAAGTCGCACGGTATGTTAAGCACATAAAGAACATTTTCAAAGACAATTCTGTCAGACAGAATAATGGTGTCAGATCCCACACCTTAGATAGGTATTATTGGCAACTTGAACTCGAGAATGCTTCGAATAAGAACTAAATTCAGAAAGTAACTCATGACAGCCAGTAATATTATTTGTAGCTCCAGAATCAACCACCAATATATTTAGTTTCAGTAACAGTACTTAGTGCCATAAATAATGTTGAACCTGTGTAAGCTAATGTAACAGAAGGAGTGATCTTCTCTCTTGGTTTGTCTTGAGAGTACTTATCAATAAATACGGCGCAACACAATAAGTTCTTGATTGAGGGAGTTACTTTTCAGTAGGGAGATTGCTTGTCGATAGCGGATAGCCCCATGCTGTCACTTATAGAGCATTGCTTTAAGTGAGCTGGCTTGCCATGGATCTTCCAACACGTGTCATGGGTGCGGCCATTCTTGCTACAATGGTTTCACTTTAGAGACCTGTTCCGTTTTGGATTTCCCCTGCTTTGTGATGTTTCACCAAAGTGGAACCCTTAATTGCAGGTGAGGAAGAGATGTGAGTTCTGCACCAACTCTTTTCGGCTTTTCTCATTCTTTATCAGATTGATGACATCTTCTGGAGCTGGAATTGGCTTGATATTCATAATGCAGCCTTAGAGATCCTCAAAGAAATCGTTAAGGCCAAGAAGAAACTCATAACACCCATCTCTATCAACTACTTGTTTGAAATACAATTCATCTGTATCACAAGACCATTGGTGTACCTCATAGAGATTTCTCCTCTTGCGTGAGGCTGCGAAGCATCCTTTTGGCTTGGAGAATTGCTGCCGTGTTCTCCTTAACAGTATAAGTGCGTTTGGCCAACTCCTAAATTTCCCATAGCTTGCGAGCAGTAAGTTCTTGCTCATATTGGGATTCATGGAGTGGACCAGCCATGTAATCATGGTGATGTTCTTTGCACACTATGTTCCGTATTGTAGGTCCTCGATTTCTAGTGGTTTGAGATTGTAGGTGAGATACTTCTTTTTGCTACTAATGATCATGAGAATCTTGTGGGATCATTGGAGATTATTATTCCCATTTAGTTGATGAGATCTATGAAGCACCGGTACTCTAAAAAATATTTGTCTAACGTATCGGGAGCGTATCGGAAACACGGTGTCGGAATCAAGCCAATATTGTTTGAAGTAAGGTATCGACATCTTGTATTGGGAACGTATCGAAAATGCCGTGTCGGAATCGGTGCTTCATAGGATGAGATGATGAGTTGATAGGGGGAATCAAACACTGGTCGATACGCTGGTCTAGACGCTGCACCAATTGGTGTACCGATCATCATGTTCCCTCTAGAATTGGCTTGTCCAGTTGAGCCTCCTTCTAATGCCAACGATTTTTTGGTTGGATCATTGTTGACAGCAAAAGTTCGGGGACATCCAGGCAGCGCATCTTTGAACAACATGCGTGGTAATGCTTTGATACCATGAGAAATACTATGCGCTGAATGAATGTTTTATTCCACTAAGAAAGTCAATACATGTAGGAGAGGAGAGACCTTACAGAATCGCATGAAATCCTCCTCAATAAACTTGGGAAAATAAGGTAGGAAATGACATTATTTTATGATCCCTATGATAAAGCGTAGTCTGATTGAGATAGTAATCTTAATTGATAGCTGTAGTTAAAGAATGGTTGGGCTTATGAGGAAAAAGCCCACTTCCAAATAGAACAAATGCTATAGTCTTGAATCAAAGACTAAAAGGATATGCAATATATATTTGGAGATAATGTTTATTTCCATTTCTAGTATGCAAAGGTAGTTAGTTGGTGGAAATCTTGTTTTTCATCACCTACCTATTGAAATCTTATGCTTGACATGTGAATATAGTGTACTTCTGAAACTTCTTTTCTTTGTTACTTTCATTGTTGATGCCTAATAGTCACAACCTAGCTGCATTATCATATAATTTTTTTTTTTTTTTGGGAAAGATTTTTAGTTCGATTCATTATAATGTAAAGTTCCTTCTTGTAAAATGTATTCTCTACATAGATGTTATTGTTGTTCCTCTTTCTGTTAATTATTATATCTATCAGTTTTGCAACTCTTCATCATCCATTTCACCTATTAGTTTTGCAGAACTATATCCACAAAAAATATACAACCATCTGATGTACGGCCACTTCCTGTATTGGAAGACACTTTAAATTACCTTTTGAGCTTGCTGGATTCTAGTGATCATCCATTTGAAGTGGTTCACGACTTTGTGTTTGATAGGACAAGGTCGATAAGACAAGACCTTACTATGCAAAGTATTGTAAATGAGAGAGTTATCAGCATGTATGAGAAAATGGTATGGTTTATCTTTAGAATATCTTTGCATCAAATTACGTATCTTTTCATTATTTCTGAGATTAATTTCATATTACAAAACATCGATTTTCTCTTCATTTTTTTGACTTGAGTAGCACCCATTGTCCTTTTTTTATTTAAAAAAATTTATCAACTTCAGGTTTGGCTAATATTATCATTATTTTGAAGTAGTTTGCCTAATTTTATGTCCTCTCTATTTATTATTTGTTTGGGAGTTGAAAAGGAAACAAAATAAATGGAAACTAAAAGAAATAAAGGTGAAGGTGAGTGAGGATAGTGAAGGTTTATTAAGTACCCTTCCTAGTGAACATTGGAGTTAATCTATTTGAAATGGCTATCAATTTGCTCACTGCATTCCACTCGTTGGAAAGTAGCATTAGACTTCATTTTTGCATATTTTATAGTGTATTTTGAGGCACTATCTTGGACTCGCGTGTATGTAATTTGGAAATGATAGGTGTGTTGTTTTGAAGCTTTTTGAAGCTAATTTCGATCATTCGTTGAATAAAATATGCAACTGTGCAGGTGAAGTTTCATGTCATGTCACATTACAAGCTTCGTTCTTGTATGGGCAATCCAATTATTGCTTCAATGCATCATCTCAACATGGAACAACTCACAAAGACATTGGCATCTTTATTCAGTTTGTATGATGCAAACCAAAGTTCAAATAGCTTCTCTGAAAATGAAGCTGAGTTCCGTTCGTTATATGTGCTTCTTCATCTCGGTTCTTACAGCAAACCAACGGTTTGAAGTCTACACATGTGCTTCTTCATCACATCAATTTCATTGGTGTGATGAATTGCTTTTCTTACATTCTTAATTGTAGCCTTCTATTGTATCCTAAGTTGTAAAATTTTGCTATTTCTGATCCATAGGAGCATTCACTCTCTCTGTGGTTTGGCCTTCTTTCTACTTCAGTATTGAAGTCAAAAGAAATGTGCTTTGCTCGGAGAATTTTACGGTATCATTTTCTCCATGCCATCCATTGATTTTGAGAAATACTATTTAAATTTCTTTTCTAGTTTTTATTTTTCCTTCATCATATTTATCAAGAACTGCATGCGTGTAAATTGAAGGATACTATATTTTCTCTTGACAGATCCTTTCGTATAGGAAATTATAAGCATTTCCTGTGTATCACTGCAGCTCAAGTGTCATATCTGCAGTACTGCATTGTGGAGCCTTATATTAATGAAGTAATTCCTACTCCTAGATTATTATAACTTCCTTAGTATCCTGTCATGACTGCGTTTGACTGTTTCTTAGGCTGCGTGTTTTATGCTTTTTGTATTTCTCGGTGAGTATTTTGTGTAATCTGAAATTTTAGTGTCCTTGCCCTTGTAATGTAGCAATTTCTATGGTGATCCTCCCCCTTCTCATCCCCTGAAGAGCAATTCATAAGCATCAGCTACAATATGCAAGCTCAACAGAACTAACAAAGTTAAGAAGGCATGCATAGTAATTTAATTTCAAGGCAAAGTGAAGTTTTCAGTTTATGTACAATACACTCCCCTTGGTCTTCCGATATCTCATATGAAGTGTTGTAAGTCCTGAAATTCACCTATTGCAGATGCAAACTTCTCAACTTGTCAAACTTGACATGTCTCCTGGTGATATGATAGGTAAGAATAATTCTGACACAGAATTAGGAAGAACAGAGATGGAGAAGAAGAAAAAGGGTCGAAGAAGAAGTTCAGTTGGATTAAGAGAGAAGAACAGAGAGGAATAGGGATTTGTGAATAGTACGTGTTATGACCCAAACAAATACTCCTAGTCTATGAAGATAGAAGTTACACAAAAAAGCAAGATTAAGAACTAAAACTTATAACATTTACAGATAGAAGTTACACTGTTACACTGATATACTGAAGGATATGATTACAAACTCAAATGACAATGAACCAAAGCTACAAAACGCATACAAAGATACAACTCTCACAGCAGGACATAAACACATAACGGGTTGCCAATCTTTCGAGGGGAGTGGCTCTCTCCACCCAAATGGCCAAGACCAATTTCAAATTCTTCTCTGCCTCATGCTGAACCAAGGGAAGATTTATAGACCCAAAAAGTGACTCTTCTCCAGCCCCATCTTAATCCTCTCTTAGGCTTTGACTATAGCCACCCTATAGCTGCCCTACTTCTCTATTTCTTTCTCCAAAATAGTAGTTCAAAGTTCTGCCATCAAAAAGTATCTTCCCCCTTTTCATGTATTTTCCTTATTGCAAAAGTGGTCTTAACAGTACGCAATTCTCATTAACAGCAAAACTGATTAACAATGCAATACTCATCTATTTATAGGCTTGTCTTCTAACTAATGCGAATGACTAATTACCTACAATACCTCTAAATTCCACAACTAATTCTAACGGTTATTTACAATTTGCTCTCTATATAAAGTTTTATTATGATTACATAACAATACCCCCTCCCAACAACATCCAAGATGCTTCTTCATCTGGTAAACCCTACCGTTGGACTAGGACTTCAGTAACCATCCTCCTCCTCCTCTTCTTAGTCCTTCTATTCAACATCTTCTCTGGTTCCTTGACAGGAGGGAGTTCTGGAAATTCTATTCGAGGACGTCTATGCTTCACTGTAGGATCTGGGCACAATTTTAAGAGAAACGCATGAAAAGTTGCACTTATCCTAGACTTTGGTGTTAAGTCTGAATTGTTGGCAATAGCTCCAACATTCTCTATCACCTTGTAAGGCCCATAATACCGAGGTGCTAACTTCTGAGATACTCTGGATGTTGCTTAAATCTGTCTATGGCTTCAATTTAAGGAAAACCCACAGTTGCAACAAACTCACGGTCTGTTCTGTGTAGGTCAGCCCTTTCTTTCATGATACCCACTACCGATGCAAATGATGCTTATGTCCATTCCGGTACTGAACTTTGAGGTAATTAGGGAGAGAGTTAAAGGTCTAGCAATCATACCATAGCCTCTGATCAAGCGTCAATAGTAGCCAACTAGCCCAAAAACACCTTCAGTTGTTTAACATTTGTGGGTTGAGGCCAATCAGCTACAACTTGGAATTCTTAGGGTCAGTAGCTACCATTCCATTACCAAGGATGTGCCCCAAATATTCCACACTTGTCACAGCAAAGGTACACTTGTTCTACTTAACAAAGTGTTAATGTTTCTTTAGAGTTTGTAATGTTATGTTCAAGTGTGTTTGATGATCAGCAAGTCAAGAACTTTATATTAGTATATTGTCAAAGAATACAAGTATAAACTTTTGTAAGTAAGGACAAAAATTATCATTCATAGCCCCTTGAGAGCCTAAATGGCTTGATTAGCCATTTATAAGTCCCGAGTGAGCTTTGAATATATTCTTATAAGCATCTTCCAGCACCATCCGAATTTGGTGATATCTTTCCCTTACATCTAGCTTCGTGAACCACCTAGCATTGCTCAATTCATCACAGGTCTTCCACTAATGGGATTGGGTACTGATTTTTTATTTTCTTATTATTCAGTTCCTTGTAATCCACACACATGCACCATGAACCATGCTTCTTTACTAGCACAATTGGAGTCGAGGATGAGGAAGAACTCTCTTGTACTACCCCGGATTGTAGTAATTCTGCCACTACTCAATAACATCATTGTGTTGTTGGGTACCTATATGGTTTCAATTTGATTAGATTTGTGCCCTATTGCACCACAATAGGTTGGTTATGCCCTTCTCGAAGTGGTGGAAGCTCTCTCTTTGTTTGTTGAATACTTATTTAAAATTCTCCCGCACGACCTGAAGTTTTCTTTGGGAGACCATTAATGGTGCTCTAAATAGCGAGACACTGCGATTCCTCCCCTTGAAACTTCACCAACTATAAAAGGAATATATGTTGCTCATGTAAACAACTTAACTCCACCTTCTTAAGTGGTACTAACTTCCAAGTGTTGGGGACATTGGCTTGGAGTTTCATTAACTGGTTGTCACGCCAAAAGTACATTGAAAGGGATTTATAATCTCAGAGAGATTCTTGATATGTTTGAGGTACTTCAATCCTAGGGCATAAAAAGTGTGAACTTTATAATGCGGAAATCAAAAGTGAACTTGAGGCCTTGTATCTTCCATTTGAAGGCATTTACACTCCATGAAACCTTTATTGTTCTTCCTCCTGCCACTTGTACATAGGCCAATGAAGTTCCTTGATCTTGCCAGCCCAGTTCAATTGAAACCTAGAGTGTTTGTTTCCTAGCATGTCCCAATACACGCATAGCCTTAGAGTGGTCAATCCCTTCAATGGTATGGAGAGAGATGAGAAGGTTCCCTTCCTCATCTTCCTCGTGTTCTTGATCCAAGGGAGGAGTTTCGACACCATCTTCTCCTTCAAAAGAACTAGGTGTAGTCACATCTTCTAGTGCCATGGGCACTTGTGATCGGTTGAGAATTTCATGTCATAGAAAAAATAGATTTTTCAAGCAATGTTTTGCTTCCTCCTTTGTGGTTAACGCCTTCATTGATCGAACAACATTCTTGGGAGTAAAAGTTAAATTTTAATATTGAGAGGGGCAATTTGGTCTTTTTGCTAAGACCCATTATTGAAGGTTGTCGACATTGTTCTTGGCTGATCCTCATTTGAGTACAATCTCCTGTGAATGTGACTTAATTTCATATAAGAACTAAAAGATTTTGAAATTACACTATAGTTCCAATACACCAAAGAGATGCTTTGATTGTAAATGACCAAAATGTCCTTTGTTAAATTTTTTCTTATGAATTTTAACAACTAACAATGAAAACGGGCGGCTTTATGTACAAGGCTCCCACTAGGTAGAGTCTAAGGAGGGATAAATGTATGCAGCCTTACCCCCGCAAGTAGAGAGGTTGTTTCCCGGATTTGAAACTGTAACCTCCATGTCACATGACAGCAACTTTACCGTTGCACCAAGGGTCACCCTCAATTTTAACAACTAACAATAACTAAATTTATATGTGTGCATATGAAAAATTCACAACTATAATTCACATTATAACAACTAATACAATAACAAAAATTTACAATTGTTCATAGGTGAATTTCCAAGTAACAAGTTTTTTAACAACCAACAATAGTAAAATTAACAAGTGGCAAATAGAAATTTAAAACAAATTTTCAAAGCTGTTACAAAAATTTACAAGTGCAAGTAAGCATTTCAACAACTAACATTAGAAAAATAACAAGTG
The DNA here is from genome assembly GCA_025563575.1 of Acacia pycnantha. Lineage (NCBI taxonomy): Eukaryota > Viridiplantae > Streptophyta > Magnoliopsida > Fabales > Fabaceae > Acacia > Acacia pycnantha. The sequence goes on from JAMWYP010000085.1 coordinate 3,055,624, forward strand.
TCCATATGAAGGAAGGACATTTGGTCATTTACCTTCAAAGAATAATTTCACTAACGTTACCAGAGATTCAAAAGAAAGAAGGGAAATGATATGTAAAGCATAGAAAATATATTGGAGTTAATTAGTTAGTTAGAGAGGTAGTTAGTTAATGTAGTTAGTTAATATTGCTGATATGCTGTTATTACCGTTAGACAAGGGCTGACTGAAGTCTGAGGCTATCTTCTATATAAGGGGAGTCTAGACTAATGTGATAGTTGTTGAATATGTGAATGAATGAATTACACAGTGATCTGTGCTTCTGGTCTCTCCCACTCTCCTCTTTCTCTTCCCAAATCCTCTAATCTTCTACAACAAATCTATCAGGAAATATGGTCGGTCCAACATGCATATCCAGCAACTTTTCTGCTTCCTCTGTTTGGAATTCTTGATGTTGTTGTCTACACAACGAAATAACTTATGTATGCTAATCATAAGTATTATACCTGTTTTCTGAAGAATATTTTTTTCCAATCATCTTCGCTAGTTGATTTCTGGACTTGCTTTGCTAACGTTTCTTATAGTGCTTGTGATTTATCTATATTATTAAACTATATTGTGATTATGATAAGGGTTTTTGTGTGCATATATTTATATATTATTGCAAAAGGTTCGTGCCCTGGCGTTGGCATGTATAAACTTTGGTGGCTACAAACTTCATCCATATCCTCTACTCGACCTTTCAATACTCTTGAGGATGAAGGTATGGATTTTGTTGACTGCAATAACTGAGGTTCTTAAAACTGCAGACACTTCAAGCTCTTGCACGGACAATGACGAACAATAACTTTCATGCAGAACTTATTTTTGGCATATAATATTTTTCCATATAAATATGAAATTGTTATTGTAAATTTTGTGTATTGGGGGTTCAATTGCCGAATCTATATGAATTGGACATCCATGCCTCTTAATCAAGTCCTTATAAACAACCTTCATTAACTCCGAACCCTTCACTTTCGCCATATAAACCTTCACCCCACCCACGTCAAAAGTAGCTAATAATATTGAGATCGAGATCCTAATACTACATCTATTTAAGAGAGTAACCTAATGGTGTTGAAATGTACATTCTTTTTCTAGCCACTCCTTATTGAATATAAAGGATCCAAAAGCCAGTAAGAGGATTCATAAAATTTAGGGGGCTTATTTGTAGAGATTCAGGGGATTTCTCGGGCAACATCTAAAAATTAAAGGATGTTGTCTTATAACTCAATGTTACATCATAAACTTTTCTTTTGAATAAAGTTACTTCGCACATTAGAAAAAGTTATCTTGATCTTTATGATTGTATCCATCACTGATGTATGGTTAACCTTGACAGGAATCTGATTTGGAATCCCTCTGCAATGCCTGTGGTCTTGAAACTCGTACAGATGAATCCGGAAATAAGGTACTCCCCACAAAACAAACCACCTTTTGTCATCCCAACGGTGAGTTCCAGAGATACACGTTCTTGGGTTTGGAAGAATTTGAAAGTTAGTTTGAGCGAGATTGCTAGCCTTGGTCCTAGAATGCTTTGGATGATGCGAACAAGCAAGCATGATGAATTGCCCCTGATATAATTTAGTGACGGATGATTGCGACATCGTGTGACATCATTGTACATAATTTTGACGTGAAATCTGACTCGAACAAACCCATGTGGACTCTAACTATATTCATCATGGGATTCATGCTCAGAATTTAGGTGTGTATTATAGAAGAAGCAAGGCAAACCTGTGGTATTTGCTGGCATGTTACTAGTGTTGTGGGAGAAAAGCATGGAAATGAATCGTATTCACAGCTATTGTTGGTACACAGACGTTTATTTGTCAATGTAAAAGCATTTTGGGTAGAAAAAATATTTGATAATAGGATATTGTGTACAATACATTCCATGTGGTTTTTATTATAAGACACCAACTATCAAATTGTATTTAGTCTTTTTTATAAGACACTTGTTTGTTTGCAAAGCACATTAATTATTTTTTTCCTTGTATACCCATAATTAATAATGGTTTGTGAGAATTGTTAGTTTAGATCTTATAATAAGGACAAGAAGAAGTAAGACAAGTATGGTGGATGATCTGTTAGTTTATAAGTCATTTTAATCATTCCATATGGTGGGGATTTGTTCTCCATAATCAATATTGGGTTTTTAAGTATCGTTGATGATATCAGCCGGTTTATGGTCAAAAGAGTGAAATTGCCTTTCCTTCTCACTTGATTTTTCATGAAGATTTCAGATTGGGGCAGCGGTTGCGGAATTATTTCTATTGGGCAATTTTCATCTAGTTTGGGTCAAAAGAAGTTATGCTTAGGGTCTCAGAACTACATTGAAACCTCGTTCTCGTTTGATATTTCATGAGACAATTTGAGCCACCATGTTGTCAAACTCATCCTTCTAGGCCTAAACGAAAGAAATACATTTTGAGCGAGTTTCTAGTCAAGAGGTAAATTGCTCTGAAGGTATGAGAACTACATGAAAACCCTATTCTCGATCTTCTTTTTTTTTTTTTTTTTTTTGCAGGATTTCATATTCAACCACGATATTGTGAAATTCATCCTTTTGAGCCACAAACGACAAGAAACATGTTTTTTTGTCCATTTGTGGTCAAAAGGGGCAATTGCTCTTAAGGTCTCACAACAGATTGGGTCACATCTCTGTAAATTATTTGTTTAGGCTACAAATGGCAAGAAACGCTTTTACAGTACATTTGTTGTCAAAAGAGTAAAACTACTTTCAAGGTCTCGAAATGGCATGGAAACCCATAATCTCACTTGATTTTTCATGAGAATTTTAAATTGGGTCATGGCATTGCTATATTTTCTGTTTGGGCCCAAGAAAATTAAAAGAAAAGATTTTCATCTGATTTGTGGTTCAATGAGGTAAAAAGTTTTAAGGGATCGGACACTCTTACCAAAGGGAGGGGATTCGATCCTGGAGTTAGTCAAGAGCGCAAGGGGAGACATCCTAGACGATGTAAACTTGTGGAAACGCATGTTGAGGTGGAGACATGTGTACTTTCAGTCTTGTATACCCTAAGAAGCAAAGCCATAGCTTTTAGACTGTGGCTGAGCTCAACCCCTCTTCTAAAATTCTATTATCAAAAAAAAAAAGAGGAAAAATGTTTTAAAGGTCTTGCAACTACATAAAATCCCATGTCCTCGCTCAATTTTTCACGAGGATTCAAGAGTGAGCCAATCATTACGGAATTGTTTTGTTTGTGACTTGAACAACAAGGAATACGTTTTCAACCAACTTGTTCTAAAGTGGTAAATTGCTCTCAAGGTCTGGAAACCGCTATTCTTGCTTGACTTTTTGCAATGATTATTGATCGGACCATAGCGTTGCAAAAATCATCCTTTTGGGCCCTAAGTCGGAAGAAACACATTTTGAGCAAGATGGAGTCCTAATTTTAACTCGTATTGCAATACAGTTAGGAAGTTAGCAATATGGGTACGGGTAGAGCTGGGAATCAGGGCCGGCCCAGCCCGACAGGGCCTGGCCCTACAGGGCCAGGGCCTAAGAGGGCCGGCCCTACAGGGCCCGAAGTAAGGAAAACATATGTTTTTCAAAGCCCGGCCGATAGTACCAGGGCCAGGGCCGGCCCTACAGGGCCTGAAAATTACTATTCCAAATTTTAACTATCTTTCCTTCAATTTTTTTCAAAGAAATATAATTAGTAAATTGCAACCATTAAAGTTCTAATCTATCAAATAAATGTCATTAACATTAATATCTAAACAATATAAATCATTCAACAAATAAACACATTCATTAATTCATAGTAAAAAACAAATAAACACAAAGAATATGTTTTTTCCTTTTTTTTTTCAAAAAATATTAAACAAAGATATTGCTTTATGTATGCCCATGACAAAATGCATTTCCCTCTCGTAATTTTGTGTGTGTCTGCAGATTCTTTCGGTTCATGCATGATTTTACTGACAGGTAAAAATAATTATACTTATTTTACACAAAATATATTTATAATTTATTACTTTTATAATATTGTAATACCAAAGTATGTGTTTATTTAATATAAAAACACCCATTCCTTAAAATTTATAATAACTAATTATGTGTTTTAATACAGAATAATAATAAACATAAAAAGGGTTATAGTTTAAACTAAAAAAATCTAAGTAATTACAAATAAACACATTCATTAAGTGGAAATCTAAGTAATTTTTTTTTAAGCTACAGTTAAACGGGCCTGCAGGGCCGGCCCGAGGCCCTGCAGGGCTGGCCCGATTAAGCCCGAGGCCCTATAGGGCCGGCCCTGCAGGGCCAATTTCAAATTTCTGCCCTATTTTTCAAGCCCGAGCCCTCCAGGGCCAGGGCTTAAACGGGCCGGCCCGATGGGCTTGGCCCGATTTCCCGGCTCTAGGTACGGGTTCCTATTGTCCTAATGTATGTCTACTCAGAGGAGTGTATGCTCGAGCTGGGAAACATCATAGGGAGCAGGGGCGGACCCAGGAATTTTACTCACGGGGGGCGAAAATAAAAAATGCTACATTATAAATAAAAGTACTTCAAATACGATATAGACTTAATATACAAAACATTGAAAGAAATCTATAACAGAAATTAAGATTACTTCACTTGACTCTTACTCTATGTGTTTTCATATGATTAAACTCATCTATAATTGAATTTGTGCTAAAACTCAAAATGTTATGGACTCATGTATGAGGTATATTTGCTGTATGGCCCAACAAAGGCAATAAAGGGCAGGATCCGCCTATGATGAAGGAAGATCCTACTCAACTTACAATCAAGGCTATAATCAAGGGATATCTTAATCAAGGGTCTCAACCCTAATCATGGATGACAATTGTGTTGGATATGATTAGTTTTGATGATGTCTTATATAGATGTCATTATTAAGAGCAAAAAGCTTGTATACTATATTTATCTCCTACATTGACTAACTACTATATATTTAATGTAGATTAGTCCAAGTTGAATTATAAAGATTAATCAAGAAGGAGATAACAGATTACAGAAATAAGAAATTCCAGAGAATGTCAAGGAAGCAAGAAGTTATCAAAGGATTTTGGGAATGATCAAAAGAAGAGAAAAAAGAAAGAGTTGAATTGTGAGAAAAGAAGAAAGAAAGAGTTGAATTATGGAGAATGATCAAGAGAAAAAGAAAGAAAGAAGAACTTACTGAATTGTAGAAAACATGTGGCCACCTTTAGATACGGCGTAATCATCTCAAACAAGTTTATGTAAATGGCAAAGCTCAAATTAAAACACCAATTTCCCCGGCGGCTCTTTGTTTCTTTACATTTCTGTCGGCATTCTAGAGAATATCACATTGTTTTTTTTTTTGGTCGAAACACCACATCTGTTTTTAAACTTTCATTATATAACTATTTTACAAAGTTTGAATTGTCAAATTTTTTTATATTTATCGAGTCTGTATTTTGTTTAACCTAATTACAATTAAATTTTTAACCTTTTAAGAAAATCAGAAATAGTATTGGAACATTATTTGTAGTTGAATTTCAAAGTATATGAATGGAGTTGAAGTTCGGATTAATATTGACTTTTTTGTATAAAAAAATATTGAATTTTGTTCAGTCATAGAACATAATTCTCTAACCCTAGGTGGGCTAGGATGTCGATGTAGGATCAAATAGCTCTCCCCCAAGTATCCATGGATTGGATACCCGAGAGGATCTGCGATCACAAAGCACAGGGACTTGACCTAGGTATGATACCTAGGGCCTACGTACCCTGAAGAGGGATCAAAGTCCACGTAGTTCGATGATACTCGAGGCGTTTAGCCAAGGGGGTGGTGTGTGTGCTCTGTGTGCAGTATATGCAATTGAGAGAGAGCTTAAGAGATGATATGTACCTTTAGGGTTTAACTCCTATTTATAGAGTGTACCTTAGGTGGAATCGTATCGGCCTCATTAATATGATTGATTCGAGATCAGATCATATCGGTCTCATTAACCTCGGCCGGCATATTCCAACAACCATATCGGCCTCTTTACTATGATTGATATGATTGGATCCTCCTTTATGACAGGCAGATCCCGATATGCAATATGCTCTTTGTTGGGCCATATATGGGATATGGGCCTAATATTTATTCCATAACAGTTGCCCCCAAGCTCGGTAGTTCAGGTCTCTGAGCTGCCGAGATTAACTGACTGCTTTCCGAGATCCCTTGACTCCGAATTTGCTTTCGTAGCAATTTTCCCGGGCTAATTGTCTGGTTTATATTCCTGCATTTAATAACATGTAAGCAAATCACAATAAATGGAAAATACTTATTGTGGCGCAAATCGTTCAACGTGCTCATTTCGGATACTTGTCCGAGCTTGCATTAAACTATCTGGTTTGCATTAATGTCAGTTATTGATAGCACGCTCTTCCACTCAACAAATCGTTGTCCACTCTGTTTCCCCCCCAGCCTGGTAGTTCAGGTTTCTGAGCTGCCAGGATGTGCTACTTTCCAAATCCGGACAAGGTGTTCGTCATTGTTGGGATTCTGTGCGTGCTTACCCGAGATTCTGGGTTAATGATTTCCGAAAACGGGTTTGTTTACCCAAATTCAATCAAATAAAATTGGCGGCATTGCCGTCGCAGAATGATTCTAATAAAGGAATCTAAAATAGACTTGCCACCTCAACGCGGGCCCCAGATTTTAACTAGATTTAGTTAAATCGGGTCCGCCTTCTTAACTTTACACAGATCCCTGATTTGAAATAGATTCAGTTTAAATCGGGTGCACTTCCTGTCTTTATTTCCTGCAAAACTTTAAACAGAACTTATCTTGGCTTTAGCGTGTCCCAAAGGGAGCACGTTTTAGCCATAATTCTAACAAAGCCCGGATTTTAACTGGATTTAGTTAAGCCGGGGTCTGCCTTCATCCTTTTCGTAGGGACGGACTCCACAATTTACCCGGGATCCAATTAAGGAACGTGGATTTAATTGTATAAAACAGACTTGACATGATTCATGAAAGCGGGTTTGTGCACCTCATATTTACGCATATACATAAATTAGATATGATTTTCAAAGACGGGTTTCTTTACCCTGAATTCTACATGTTTAGTTTCGACACGATTTTCAGAAACGGGTTTATGTACCTCGGATTCCTACATGTTTAGCTTTGATATGATTTCTGAAGACGAGTTTCTTTACCCTGAATTCTACATGTTTAGCTTCGACACGATTTTCGGAAACGGGTTTATGTACCTCATACTCCTACATGTTTAATCTGGACATGATTTTCGAAGACGGGTTTGGTTACCTCGAATTTATGCACTCCCTCTTTTCTTCTTTCTTGCAAAACTTAGCATGAAATATGCAATGAACAATTACATATAAATAAACAAGATTTACAAGAAGAATTTACTTGACCTCCAAGATGTCGTGAGAAGAAAATGCTTGCAATTGCTTTGGATTTGCCTCCACTGTATTTTGATCAATTTGATCAATTTGCAGGCTGACTGTACGTCACAGCTGATCAGACTTATTTTTGTGCATCTTCTTGCTTTATACATGTCAGATTCCACCTCATACTCAATTTACCAGGAGAGAACAAGACAACAAGTCTCACACCATGTCATCGCAATAATAATATAGCAACATGCTTTAATTTCAACATGCAATCTTAATTAAGGGAGTGAGTGAGGTGGTCTGCATGGTACGGTGAGTGCTTAAGAGTAATCCGAGATAACTCTGGACTTTGATTGTGCTCTATCACGGAATCGTTCCTGCTTCAAGTGTCCAGAAAGCGCTATATATATTTACGGTGTACACTGATTTCTGGGGTCTGACCATGATCTTCGGGAACCTCGTCACTGTCGTGGGCCACCCAGATTCTCGGTTCATATATAGGATTCATGATTTCTGCTTCTGCATGCCGGGAAACGTTCGAATTTCAGCAGAAACATTCGACCACTTCATGAAGAAGATCCCGGCCATCCGACTCCTTTTTCTTAAAGACAGATGCGATGATGAAGAAAGCGCCTGAATCTCGGACATCTGATAGTGTCAAAGACTCAGCAACATTGATTCACTCTTGACCGACTTCGAAAATGAAGAAGCTGAAGACTTAAAACGTGTCATGCAAAGTGAGGTATCTCGGCGAGAGGTATCCCGGCACTGACTCAAACAGCTTCACACCCATGGCACTCCGGCATTGCATCCCGAAGCACTCCGGCATTCTCAGGATCTTGCTTTGCCGGGTTGAGTGGTTCCTGTGAACGCCGGCTTCTGGGAGGACGTGGACTATCACTAAACGCATCCCGGTATACAGCAACTCGGGAAGGAAATCCCAGCATGAACTCCGATGGCTTCATACTTGCAACTCAGATGAAGTCGATAATAAAACAGTCTCTATCTTGGCGAAGCAGCAAAACAGATAACGCCAAAACAGAGCATGCGACTACGTGAATGTGAGATATCAGCATATAAAAATTCAGAGGCAACCCGGCGTTTAATCCTGAGGTATCCCGGTCACACACCCACACAGGAAAACTCGGCAATGGATCCTGGGGGAGTCCGGAACCCTTGTTTTGGCGTCTCAGGGATTCAAACGCAATTCCAGATTTCTCACTCTGAAACTGCATCTCGCCATTTTTGAAATACTGCAAGGGGATACGCCAGCTTCTTCAATAAACATGGACCAACACCTCCTCGGAGTTGTAATCATTCAACAGCTTTCAAACTGGTTGAGCAACTGTTTCTGACGCAAATATGCAGCCCACTTCATGATAAACTCCCAGGCATCTCGGATGAAAGGAGATACTGAGCCAAAACTGATTTGGAGTTTTGGTTGGCGCTCTCACCTCGCTGGCCTTCTTCCGAAATTATTTCTGCAAACGGAAATTCGATATTCGAGCCACTGCCAATCCAGAATGCTCTTCTCACCCACAGCATGCACGGGATCGTGAGGCTTCAAAGGTACTCTTCTTCTTATTTTAAAGAGCCAACCCCGGGAATTGGTTGATTTTCAATCTGTGATGCCTTCAAGGTAGGGCTTCTGGAAGTATCAACGTTGAATCTTTCTTCAGATCGGGAAAAAGATCGCGAGCATCGCCATGGTCTCTCCTTGCGTAAAGGGATTTGATTGCTGCGTCTTCTTCTTGTATTTGTATTGACCATCTTAGGTAACGGGAATCGAAATTTAACGATCCCCACGGACGGCGCCAATGTTCAGTCATAGAACATAATTCTCTAACCCTAGGTGGGCTAGGATGTCGATGTAGGATCAAATAGCTCTCCCCCAAGTATCCATGGATTGGATACCCGAGAGGATCTGCGATCACAAAGCACAGGGACTTGACCTAGGTGCGATACCTAGGGCCTACGTACCCTGAAGAGGGATCAAAGTCCATGTAGTTCGATGATACTCGAGGCGTTTAGCCAAGGGGGTGGTGTGTGTGCTATGTGTGCAGTATATGCAATTGAGAGAGAGCTTAAGAGATGATCTGTACCTTTAGGGTTTAACTCCTATTTATAGAGTGTACCTTAGGTGGAATCGTATCGGCCTCATTAATATGATTGATTCGAGATCAGATCATATCGGTCTCATTAACCTCGGCCGGCATATCCCAACAACCATATCGGCCTCTTTACTATGATTGATATGATTGGATCCTCCTTTATGACAGGCAGATCCCGATATGCAATATGCTCTTTGTTGGGCCATATATGGGATATGGGCCTAATATTTATTCCATAACAACTTTTTTTGTCACTTGGGATTGTTTTTTCGTTTTTTCTCTAGGAGTGGAAATTTAATCTCTAAATTCGGATAAATAAAATTAAATAAATGAAAATCATGAAAGGTGGTTGTAGGGGCCACATGCATGAATGTGTCACCCTCTTTCTCCTACCACGTGGCCTTTCTTTGTTCCAATATATTATCAAGCCGTAATTCCTTGCCAATAGTTTCGACTTTCGATCCGCCGGCCTCTTTAGCGTAGAGATTTTTTTTTTTTTTGGTTTTAAATGTTAGGTCCAGAATTCATTCACTCAAAAGAGCTACTCCTACATATTAACTGAGTTGGGTCTAGTAAAATAGATAGTTCCTCAAAGCATGGCAAATCAATGTTTGTATCTCACCTGAAAAAAAGCTGTCATAAGCTGTCCAATTTTTCGTATCTCAAACAAATTTACCTATTTACCTCTGATAGAAGATACATGTGCCTAGAAAAAAAATAAAAAATATTACATATTACATATTTATATCAATATCTAGTGTGTTGCTATCATTCATCATCATCCGCCTCTTAAGTAAAAGGGGGAAGGTGATGATTATAGATACAAAAGTTTTCATCTAACCTATGTGAATATTTTGCTAATAGATTAATTGTAGTTATAATTTCTTTGTAAATACGAATAACCATAATTAGTCACCTCTATAAATAGAGAATTAACCTAACTTCATTCAGCATAACAATTTTAGGATTGTAAGAATTTTGGGTGCATCTGAAATCCAACTGACTCGCTGAAGTACCGTCATGAAACAGAACCACTGATACGGACCCAATCACATTAGACAATAAATACATCAAAGAGAGGAAGATAAGAGAACTTTGTTGAGAAAACCTTTTAGAGGGAGGATTGTGTATGTTGTATTTATACTCACTACTCCCTTAATCTCATGTCCTATATTTAGTGTACGTCTAGTCACATAGGAATAGATATATAACTCTTAAGTATACAGTTGCATGAGAATAAACATAAATATTAAACTATAAAGATGTTTTTCTCTTTATAAACTCATGTCTCTCCATGATAGCCCATCTTGAATCATCAAGCTTAGACCTAATTCACCAAAGGTGAACTAATATATTCCAACATCTCTCACTCACTTGGTAGATTAGATGTTATGGGACAAGTCTCTTTCTCTTGTTTCATACTAGGTGATTTGTCGTGACCGCGTGGGCATGATGTCTTCATTTAGGGGCTTTGTACTAGAAATCCCTTATTTAGAAATGACACAAGACTGAAAGTAGAATATTACCTAGAGGGGGTTGAATAGGGTGATTTCAAAATCTTTTCCGATTTGGCTGATTGACAAGAAAATCAAATACAGAGGTTGAGAAGAAGATTATGAACACAGAGGAGTTATACTGGTTTGGTCCAACACTTTGACCTACGTCCAGTCCCCAAACAATCTGGGATTTTCACTAGCTCACAATCACAAATACAATTACACACTCTGTACTCGAAGTAATCCTTTCACACAAGGATTCATTCCTCCTTACAAGTTCTAATCGTACACCCCCACTTAAGGTCCCTCTACCTTGAGATTAAATTGATAATGAAATAAGTGTTTAAACTCTCTCACAGAGAAGATGATAAGAATCATTGAAGTACAAAACATCCAAAGATATTAAATGAAATGAATGAAACAGTAGATTGCAATAACTTCAAATTTAATGCATAGAGTTTCGGTAATTGGTGGAATTGAATGCTTCAAGATTTTATACCAACTTCCATTAATTATCATTGAAAAGCTTTGAATGTAGCCGCCGAGACTCTTCAAACTTTCATCAGACACAAATGTCTTCCGTTAGACACAGTCGAACGTTTGCTTGGTTTGGTTGCTTTTCAGATCACCGTCAACGTGCTTTTGTTAAGAAGTTTACTCAAAAAAGATATTAGATACTTTTTCCGGAACGGGTATGTCTCGTAAGAATGATTTCGTCTGCTTTGAAATTTATTCTGTGTGCATGCTCTGTTTCTACAAACATTAAATGCTTCTGACATGTGAAGTTGCTTTTCGGCTAATCACTGCTTAAACATTCGTTAATGATCTGAAATCCACTCAAAAAGATGATTAGTAATAGTGTAATTAAGTTTGAGTAAGATTTAAATAGAAACGAATGATAACCCAAAATATTTAAATTTACGATTACTGTTACAACAAAGAATTCTGGTAGATGATGTTTCTATACTTGAGTAGACCTACTATATTACTCGAGTAACCATTTGAAAATACCTTCACAGATGCCTAATGAACAGCCATACTCGAGTATACAAGATCTCATACTCGAGTAGCGTATCAGCAAAATCATATCAGAGGCTTCTATGATGACCATACTCAGTAACTAAATATCTGTACTCGAGTAGTATACTTGAGTACACAATCTTCAGTGCTCGAGTATCATCTATTCTTCACTGAAAGAATACACTAAGTGAAACATTACCCAGGAAATACTCGAGTATCCTTTTCCTTATACTCGAGTACTAGTAAAATAATACTCGGGTACACTTCAAACAGAGAGTAAATGTAAGACAGAAACATTTATGCTCGAGTAGCATATTACTTATACTCGAGTACCACTTACCATGTACTCAAGTAAAGCACTGATAATAGCATTTGCTTTGCCTGAGGACCCTTGTACTTGAGTACTTTACTCGAGTAAGCAAGAAAGCTTGCTCGAGTACAGTGACTCAATTTCTCTAAACTTTGTTGTTTCTTTATGTACTCGAGTAACACCACACTTATACTCGAGTAACATCTTCTGTTATCAAAGCAGAGAGATATTTCTGATAGCATACTCGAGTAACAGTGAATCCATACTCGAGTAAGTGACCTTAGAACAATTAGGCAAATTGTCAGATTGAGCATGCTCGAGTAAGCTAAAGGGCATACTTGAGTACACTCTTACCTTAGGAAATATTTACTGATTCAAAACCTTAACCATTTTCAATTCAAAACCTTAACAACTTTCAAGTTTTGTTATCATCAAAACTCCGAGAACTAATAAAGTAGTTTAAAATATTGATATAATGCCCGGATGTCCTAGATTTACCAATATACAATTTTCTAACAGCCAATCTAATTCCTCTTGAGTCAGTATAAAACTTAGATTGCCTACCTCATTTGCATAGTGTCCTCACTTGTGAAATTACAAAATAATATCATAAGGGACCGATCTCAGACACTAGCATAGGTATTTATATTTCAGGTAATAATTTTCCTTTCACCCATATATCACTTTGATATGAATCAACTGCTTTCCAAACATAATACCTTTAGATTGCATCAATCATGATCATAGGACAAAATGCTAAAGTAGAAAACATTGAAACAAATTTCCATGATAATATCAAAGTCAAAGGACATCATTGAAATGATTCACCTTTATGGGACTCACACGACAATGAACCAGGGTTTCATTCACTTGCTTCCCATTTGCTGTTCTTTAGCACATGCGATATGAATCACATGCTACAGTGTTACTCTTATACTTTAGAAGCGTATATCGTTTTGATTCTACCTAGTATCTAAACCCAAATTCTTCGCCTCCACTCACGTTACATGATATCAATTTTAGAATGTGTTGTGTGGCAACATGTATCATGGACATGGGTTTCCATGATTTTATCCATATTTATAATCATGGATCTCATCTCGACTTACTGTACTTTAAGTCGAGGCGACATAGTTTGTGTTTCTTCTCTACCATATCTGCACTCTTGCTGCTTTGCTGGTGAACACGATTGTCTCATCTTTGTACACTCTTCTTGAGTGTCAAAGGCGGTGGCTCGTGTAAGAAAACTGACCTCACCATCCTGTACAACATACTAGACATTGTATACCTACACATACATTTAAAGCCATGATGAAGTGTCTATTACTTCACTCCCTATGCATGCCAAAAGATTAACATGTTTCTCACACATGTCTTTGATCAGGGGACTTTGCATAGAAATTTATTGTTCAAAAAAAACTTTATGTGCTATAGAATATATCCTATGGTTATATCTTTGCATTTAGTCTCGCTATTATACTTCGGGTGTTTTGTTTAGGTAATGGCTATGTGTACTCACAATACTTTAACACCATATTTGAATTCTCACTTTCAAATCGCACATTTTCTATGAGCATTTCCATCCATATAGCCTCTTGTATTGTCACAGTACATACTTTGAATGCATATAATCAATGTACTCTACAAGTATCTCATAACCATTTTGTGAAGACATCTAATGTCTTTCACAATGGTTGGACTAGTAATAACGTACAAGTCCTGCCATGAATATATATCTGGTTTTGTATACACATACATATTACACTGTCAACAATATTTATGTAGAAATTATTTTCCATTTTCATCTTGGTTGGTTCAAATAGGTAAACTTGTCAAGACTCAAACTTACTCCTAAAGTCACTGGGTATACATGGGATTGTATTCATTCATATTGAAATACTTAAGAATCTCCTAAATGTAATTCTCTTGTAAAAGAGAAGACTCTTCTTAAATTATCTCTTTGGATCTCAAATCCAATTGCTTTACCCATGTACTTTTTTTTCAAAAATTTATTAGTATCATTGTTAGATAGGCATTACCAAATTCAAACTATTTATGTCCAATAGTATATCATCCACTTAAAGGAATAACCATTAACATTTTTCTTAGTTACTCAATTTTGACTGGAGCTTCTTGAGTTTCTTCTTTATATTGTATAGGTCTCTTCATGGACCATATTAAGCTCCCACTCACAAAGATGATTGAAGACCATTTGCTTGTTTGTACAACCTTGTCACTCTGTCATAAAGATATATAGTGTGATTAGTTTCGCCCTTGTTTGGAAACTAATTTGCAACAACTGTGGTACCTTTTTATTCTCTCAAGTCACAATTCTATCTTTGTTTTCTCTTAAGAATTGAAAACTTAAGAGTGTACAAATGACCACTTTTAGAGGGCACATGGTTAAACTAAAGTCTACATACACCTGATAAAAATGAGGATGTGTGCTAATCTACCAAAGTGGACAAGATAACACTCTCCCACTTATATTTGGTGGGTTAGCATGAAACATCATATGTTTAACCATGTCTAACTAGCATTTTATTACACCTTTATAAAACTCCTTTTGGTGGTGGAGTGCCTAGGATGGTTAACTTTCTAATTATCCCTTTCTTTCCACAGAGCTCATTGAAAATAGTGAAATAAATATTCATGGCCTTGATCATTTTGTAGGACCTTTACAATTCTTATCCCATGGGTTCTCAAACTTCATTCACGTATCGTCTAAAGCACTCAAGCTTCAGAGTTGTGTGAGTTCTAGTAATGATCATAATCATAAGAAATCATCAACAAAAGTAATAATATACCAAGTTGTGTGTCTTACCCTCATACTTATAAGACCACATGCAACATTACAAAATAATTGCAATGCATACTCGGTTTCAGTTCTTTTACTGAAAACCTTTCATTGTTTTATTTCTAGAACCAATGTAAGCATATTTGAATAACAAGTAAGTCAATACTTAAATTAGAAGAATGACAAAGCAATGAAGTACAAAGAATTTACCAACCTTGTCTAGATGACAAAGAAATTTCATGAAAGAAAAGGAAACATTGAATCACACAACCATACAATTATGTAAAGCAACTCATGCTAAATGGTTTCCCTTTTCAAGCCATATAGGTCTCATAATCTATTCTATGCTAAGCTGACATCTCAACTTCAGCGCTGCCATGACCCTTGGTCAATGGTTTGACAACTACTTCTCTTATATGAGACCTTTCAATACCAAATATGTTAATTATCCCCCATTAATTAAGTTTATCAATTTTGTTCTTGGTAGTCATTCTTGCTTTAGCCACTCAAATTATCTCAAACACAAGGTTATTCATAATTTATTTTATCCAATAACTTATCAATAATACAACACAATGAAGTATACAATGTCATGCACTTGTATTATTCATGACTAGAAATATAACGTCATTGGGTCTATGATTAGGAGAATACATTTGTACCTCCCATCACACAAATTCCAACTATGACACTATCATCTATCAAAAATTTCATACAAGTACCTTAAATAACATGGTAAATTATTACTTTTACAAGATTCATTTGCTAAGAGCTCCCACTTAGATAGAGCATATGACACTCCTATAAGACTCGTTTTCCAAGAGCTCTCACTCATGAAGAGTACTTGTTATTTACTCCTTCATGTCTTTCATTGCATTATATTCATAATGTCTTATTAACCTCTAATCTAGGTGTGACATCCCAAAATTTTGGAATGTGAGAATTTAAAATATGATAAGGTATTAATTATGGAAAATTTGGCCTTAATTATTTTAAAGTTAATATTTTGGATTAAAGGCATATTTTCTAAGGATTTATTTTTAACATCTCTCTCCATTTAATTGTGACACCTTGCACCCTCCCTCTCTTACTTGTTGCCACATGTAAACTTTATACACTCTCCACATTTCTCCAATTCGGTCAGAACCGTTAGCCCTCATTTTTTGGTCAAAACCCACTCCCTCACCTCATTCAATTCATTTTTGGCACCTTCAGAAAAGAGAGACGGAGAGAGCGACAGAGACGAGAGACGAGACCAGGAGTCGGAGAGAATGAGTGAGATCAAGAGGAGAATCGGAAGGAAGGGTGAAGTCAGAGGAAGAGATCAATTTGGTCAGAACCCATAGTCCCTATTTCTCATCCATTTCCTTCGACCTTCACAGAACACTAACAGAGACGGAGAGAAAGAGAGATTGAGTCGGAGGAAGAAGAAGAGGTTGAATCACATGCAACTTGGGATTGTGGATAAGGTAAGTTCGTTATGTCTCCTCCCATCCTTAGTTTCTGTTTTTAGGGGTTAGTTTGGGAGGCTATGATTTCAGATTCTTTGATATTAAGGTTAAAGAGAGTAAACTTGTTGCATGTGTGACTATGGGCTTGTGAGTGTAGATGCTTAACAGCTGGGAATGATTCTCAAAAACTAAAAAGAACTTCCATACTAAATCCAGAACTGCATGACTTATAAGGTGTTGCATGTGTTTGATGTGTTCTGTTTTATGGTTTTTGAGTCAAATACTTGCTATCTATAAGTTTATGGCATTGGATTCTCAGGAATTAGGGTTAAGGAAAAAAAAGTTTTTGCATGCAATTGATCACTCTGTTTTAATAAGGTCAGAAATTATTCTTCCATATTTGAGAAAGTGAGAACGTTTCTGTTCTATTTGGACTAAAGAAATTTAGAAGCATATATGATATATATGTTAGAAGTTGTAAATGTTATATGTTTCTAAAAAAGGAATTCTTGCAAATAGAACACTAATCTTTAAGTAAGTTATAGACAGAGCAATTGACCTCCTTTGACCACGAAACTTTGTGAGCATAAAGTATACTCCTTGAGCTTTAATATGAGTCAAAGAACACATGATTCGACTAAGTATATAAGGAGTTATGGATTTTTGAAAATGAGTCACAATTTTGAAGTGATTTCTGAACAATGGTCACTATTTTGTAAACTGGGAATGCGCTGATGTGTTCTGACCTCGAGACTTATTTTTTTTGTGAAAATAGACTTGTCACTAAACACGTGAGTTTTGGAAGCACACCATTTCGATGTGTGAACAATTTATTATGAATTTTTGAAGTAAACATTGAAATCAAGAAAGTTATTTGGACAGTGCTCATGTTTTTGAAATCTAGGAATATCTCAGCAATAAATTATCTTTGTGGTTATTAATATATGAAAATAGATTTATCAAGCTTTAAGTAGGAACTGGAACCACTTCATTTGGAGTTGTATAGCTCAAGTGATGATTTTCCAAAGTTCCTGGAGAAATTAAAGGTTAATGTCTGAAAAGCTTGAGAACAACCACATAAGTAGTGAATTGTGCCTAACCTTAAAGAGATGATTTCTTTTGTTAAATTGAAAGGTTAAATGGCTAAAATAGTACTACTCCATAAGTGGTAGTATTTAATTAAATAAGTCTCAATAGGTATACATCCATAGCCTAACCTTAAAGAGATGATTTCTTTTGTTAAATTGAAAGGTTAAATGGCTAAAATAGTACTACTCTATAAGTGGTAGTATTTAATTAAATAAGTCTCAATAGGTATACATCCATAGTCATAAGAAGTTAAAGGACAAGTATTTTGGGGTGGGTCTAGAGAAGAAATAATCTTAATTAGGTTATTAATATTAAATTGGATAATGACCCAGCACTATATAAATGTAAATTATAGGAATTCCCGAGCACGCACACACCACGAAGAACTTCGACATTATTGAAGTTGCTACGCGGAAAGGTAGTAACTCTAATTCTCTGTGACATGTGTATGTTTATATGTTGATTGACATGCTTGTGGATTTGTGTCTTGTACACACAGTTGATTATATTTATGTATTATGTTGTTTGGCCAATAACATGTGTCTTCCTATGTGCCAATTGTTAGTTCTCTATTTGTTTTGATGATTAATAACAATTGTAAACAAGTACGAATGCTTTTAAAATGACAAAAGAGTCAAAATCACTTTGTCACCGCAAAACTCGAGCCTGACTAAGCAAACTCGAGTTTTCTGCAAACAGAGAGCTCATCGGGATATTTTCAGATAACGAACTCGAGCCCGAGTAAATAGACTCGAGCCTAAACCCTCATGATATAATAATAAAGAGTTTACAAACAAGTAAACTCGAGCCTGTATAGACAAGCTCGAGTTTTCCCATGGCGGGAAGTTTTCTAATTAAATTGTATCTCTTTAAACTCCAGAGTTTATTCTTTTTTAGTAGAGTTCACTTGTTTCTATGGCTATAATTTAATGAACACTCGAGCCCAAGTATATGGACTCAAGCCTAATACTTTTGTGTAGAGTTTACTCTATGGTTTGACAAACAAAGAAGAGTTTACAAAATAGGTAAACTCGAGCCTGTTATTGCAAGCTCGAGTTTTCCCTTGGCAGAGAGCTCCCAAGTTTTTCCTTCTTTACAAACTCCAGAGTTTAAGTTCAAACCTCCAGTTCACTTCAATAAGCCATGGAATAAACTAAGCTGAACTCGAGCCTAAGAGTATGAACTCGAGCCCTTCATCTAAAGAAAGAAAAGCAAGTGTACAAACTCCAGAGTTTGTATTCGTGCTCCAGTCCACTCTAATCGACCAACCAAAACTCTTAGGCATGAATAGTGTTAAACTCGAGCCTAATCACTAATGGACTCGAGCCTGCTTATCTTGTGAGATATTACTGTGTGCTCGCCCGACAAAAAGCTTGGAGAGTATTCGAACTCGAGCCTACCTTCGTGAACTCGAGTTCACATGGTGAAACAAAATACAAACTCCAGAGTTTACACCAAACTCCAGAGTTTGCTATCTCAGAAGATAAACCAGATACTCTAAAAAGCCTTACGAACTCGAGCCTGACTTAGAGAACTCGAGTTTAAGACTAAGCAAATATGATCGTTCACGATTTCATCCTGATTCTTTTGAACTGCAAAACTTACCATGTTTATACGAATTGATTACATTTATTTAGTATATTCAAACGTATTTAACTACTCTATATTGAGAATGTTTCAGGTATTAAATTGGATCAAACGAGTCATTAACTAAACGCGAAGAATCAGAAGGGAGAATGATTTCACGCGTCCAGAATTGAATCGGCTGAAGTTCAGGACCCAACGGCTATAATCCTCATCAAACTGAATTTCAAATGAAGAACATGCTAAGTTGAGAAGTAACGGTCACATAGCAACTCACCGCTATATAAAGAGCTGATTACAAACTTAGAAGAACAACGAAAGATTAAGTAAAACGAAAAGCAAGCTCAAGAATTCTTATACATTCAGCTTTTCTTTTCGTATTGTATTTTGATATACAAAGAGCCTCGGTGTTTATCATTACCTTCTCTCGTGAGAGAGATTATATTCAAATTATTCATTCATTGTAAAAGATCTCAAGTCAAGGGACTTGAGATTGGGATTTCGATTACAACTTGTAAGGGGGAGTGTATCCTAGAGAGAGGATAATCCTTGAGTACAGAGTGTGTATCCGAGTTAAAGTGATAGTAGAAAAACCTGAGAGTCCTGGGACTGGACGTAGGTCAAGAATTTAGACCGAACCAGGATAAACTTTCTGTGCCAAGCTCTTCTTCCCTATCTCTTTACGTTTAGCTTCAGCTTGAGTGCAAAGTTATTATAAAAGTTTTAAAATCCCCAATTCACCCCCCTCTTGGTGATTTCCTTCCGTTTTCACCAATGAAATTCGAAGCTGGGTAGACTTTGTGTTTGTATTTTCTTGTGTCCTGAGGAATTCAGAGCAAGGTAGGTTCTGCGTTTATATTTTCCTCGAGTAGAGGAATTCGGAACCGGGTAGGTTCTGTGTTCATCTTTCCTAGCACTATGGAATTCGGAGCTGGGTAGGTTCTGCATTTACTTCCTAGCACTATGGAATTTAGGACTTGTTCGGTCCTACGTTGTGGACTTGTAGGGTCCATTCACAGTTAACATTATATATATGATATACTGTTATTTGTTGTTGTGTGTTGATGCTAAATGTTAAACTTTTTCCTTAGTTGTGGTAATTTATTTTTATATATTATCTATACTATGCGTAGAGATTAACATGTTACTCTGAGATTTAATTGTGAATCTAAGATTTGCATAAAAGTACAGGTGGAGGTTTTGGTAAGAAGGGGAAGTCGGTGTTGTAAGGCGAAGGCGGAAGAAGGTGGTACTCAGGGGATTTAATTGTGAATCTAAGATTTGCATAAAAGTACAGGTGGAGGTTTTGGTAAGAAGGGGAAGTCGGTGTTGTAAGGCGAAGGCGGAAGAAGGTGGTACTCAGGAAGAGTACTTTTATTTTGTAAATATTTTAATATATATTTTGGGATGATGTATAAGGAGTTTGATTTTAAATTTTGAAGTTATTTTTGGATGAACGTAAATTAAATATCCTGATAGGGATTAGTTTTAAATCATTACCAAGTTATATTTTGTTTAAATTATCAATTACTCACTCGTCAAAATCAAATCTATATGCTCCTGTATGTAGTTACTCTGTTGAGGACGGTAATCATAAGGGGGTGTTACACTGGGAGCTAGGGGACTTAATTTATTTAAGTTCTCTATTCAACACAATTTTCAACGAAAACAAATTCTCTAAAGGGTTAAGTCTTCATGCTTCTCAATCTTACTACTGTAGGTTCTCAATAACTATTGTTTTCTACAAGAATTTCATATCCCCTATTATTTGAACAATCTCCCAAAGTTTCTTTTAATTTTGTAGAAAAAAATTATTCCAAATGTTTTATGCAACTTATAAATATTTCCTAATCGAAACATTTAGTCTTTGCTTTAAGCCTTTTATCATTTCAAATATTTTAGTTTGGACTAGGCTTAGGGTCTTGTTCTTCTCTAAGATGGGCTTTAACTCTCTATGTTTAAGGTGTATCATTTTCTAAAATCCACCATGATCCGAAAATTGGATGTTAAGAAACTCCCATTCCTTGATTTAAGAGATTCAAGATTAACCTCTTCGGATCCCCTTCTAGATTCTATTCCAGTTGCATCTTTTGTTCCATTGGTTACTAATCAACTTTTTCAGGATGTTCTCCATCTAGATTATCACTCAGAGTTTCATACTTAGCAAATCCCTATGTCATGTATTACTTAGAGGCTCACAATCCATAAATTAACATTTGTTTAGATCAACATTTAATAGCTTCAATTGAAAAATGAAAACTTGTTCCCCTTTTATTTCTAGGCTACTACAAAAAAAAAAAAACATACTTGGCATAAATTAGTCGACAAAAACTATTGTTCAATAGAATAAAATTTTTTGTTTTTTTATATAAAAAGGTTTATGTTAGTTCTCCATGTGTTTTGAAGATAACTAACAATTGTAAACAAAATGTAGTTAATGATTTAAGTAAAAATGTTTTAACTTGATAAAACTTGAATCAGTAAATTATTGTCAAATTGACTCGAGTTAAGGGTCATTAGACTTAAGTCAAGTACCTTGACACATCAGTCAAAATGAGTTTTAACTTTGACTGAATCGAGTTACTTGGTTGTTGACTCGAGCTAAAAGTCTTTGTAAAATATTTTATTAAAAGCATTAACTCGAGTGGACCTTGTATACCTTGAGTTAATTCTTGAGCACTTAAATTTATTTTTCAAAATACTAAAGTACTGACTCGAGTTAGTGTTACTTGACTCAAGTATAGCTTTGAAACTTATTTTCAAAATGTATTTTGATAACTCGAGCCATCACTTAATGACTTGAGTTAGTTCAATGTTCAAATATTTTTCAAAAGCTATCTCGAAGAACATTTGTGAAAATGATACTTGACTCGAGTGAATACTGTGTGACTCGAGTCACCAACTTGAAGTGAACATTTTAGACTCGAGCTAAGTTCATACAGAGACATCTTCACATTACTTTCAAACATATTTTCAAAGAAGATGTAACTGCGACTCGAGTGTAGAATGATCAACTTGAGTGTGCTTGAAATTCAACTCAAGTTAATCTTGCTTTGTGTTACAAATCACCATGTTTGTAAAACTTAAATCTTTGATTATGATTTGATAACTTCTTATCATCACTCATTATTGTTTCTAACTATGTTTAATCAGTTTATTAATGAGTTTCAGATGATTAGATGAGAGATTAAACGCTGATTAATCAAAAAACATTGATTATGTCAGTTGCATTAAACGCGATTCCAGAAAGTGAAGCACGTATTAGGCAATCACTTTCTGAGCTATTCCAAATGCATTCATGCCCTCTTTCCTTAATTAGAAGTTTCAACGTCCAACGGGAAGAACAGAAAGAATGTCAAACCAACTGAATGACGACGCTCATTTGCAGAATCAAAGCCTGTGAGTGACGGATGAACTTTAACATCTAACAACTATATTGATTACTCACAACGGCTCATTAAAAGCTTCTCAACGATCTTTAATTGCCTTCACCAAATATAAGCAGAA
Source organism: Acacia pycnantha (assembly GCA_025563575.1). Lineage (NCBI taxonomy): Eukaryota > Viridiplantae > Streptophyta > Magnoliopsida > Fabales > Fabaceae > Acacia > Acacia pycnantha. Next base: position 3,078,373 of record JAMWYP010000085.1, read on the forward strand.
GCATTCAATACGTTTCAACCACCGGAACACAAACGCTCAAACGAACTATACACATTTACCGTTTCATTCATTGTGTAATATCTTTAGATATCTAATCTTCAATGTTTATCTATTTGCTCTTTTAGAGAGTTAAATTATACTCATCATTTCTATGAATAATCTCAAGGTAGTGGGACTTTGAGAGTGGGTTATTGATTATAACTTGTAAGAGGAGTGAATCCTAGAGAGATTATTACTTCAAGTACAGAGTGTGTAATCAATTGAAAGAGATAGTGAAATACCCAAAGAGTCTAGGGACTAGACGTAGGTCAAGAGCTTAGACCGAACCATTATAAATCTCATGTCAAGGTTTCTCCCTCTCTACTCTGTTATACTCTATTTAGTGTGTGAGTTTCAGGGGTAATCAAAAAAGTTTTTAAATCACCCAATTCACCCCCCGTAGGTGATATTTTATCTTTCATTTGGTATCAAAGCTAGAACTTCTCTTAAAGGATTAACATCCTGAGAAGAATCATTATGGATGGAATACTACCTGATAGAGCTTCCATTAATAGACCCCTTAGCTTTGATGGAGAATATTATTCTTTCTAGAAAGTCAAGTTCAAAGTTTTTGTTATGGAGAAGAATAATGCACTCACCCACACACATTTCCATTATTCATTTTCTTCAATTTTCTAAGTTTTGGACTTTCCTGTAATTCAATGCATAGAAATTAGAATGCAACAGGGCATAGAGTTGTTTTCTTGTGTTTGTTCTTTCTTGCGAGAGTTTAGGCATGTATTTTGTGATGGTAACCTGATGATGTTTGTATCTCTCATCTTTGATTATAGTAACCTAAATAGTGGTGATCATACAAAGTTAAAAACATACATTAAGAGTTTTATGGTTTTATAATTAAGAAAAAAATTCATTATAACTAGATGATATTTCTATATGCTCCTGGGAAAAAAAGAATGGAAGTATCTTTGCAGATTTTTCAAGCTCGAAACTTACATTTCCGTCTATAACAAACTTTATAGTAATAGTCACTAGTTTAATCTTTTTTCAGTGTCTTTCCAAGATTTTTATTACACTTCAACCTTTCGATGCCTTCAATTTGTTTGATTTTCATTCGGATGGTTAATTTTCAAAATATTGATGGCTTTAGTCAAGTCTTTGTGATGTGTCTTCCCCTTTCAAAGCTGAATTGCCCAAGTAAACCAATGGGCAATTCGAATGATAAGGACGAACTACATGCTTCTACTTCTCCTCTTCAAGGGAGTGAAGAACAAGCGTGTAATGCATCGGCTACTGACATTGATAGGGTTGATGATGACGTGACTAGAACATCTTAGTCTGATAACAGGGAAATAGTGCCAAGTGGAGGGAATTTAATGACTAATTCCTCCGAGAATAATCCAAATTCACGATTATCTCCAAATGTTGATCCCTTCGATCCTATTTCAAGATAACACATTTAAAGTCATGATGAAGTGTCTATTACTTCATACCCTATGCATGCCAAAGGACTTAACATGTTTCTCATACATGTCTTTGATCAGGGGACATTGCATAGGAATTTATTGTTCAATAACAACTTTATGTGCTATAGAATATATCATATAGTTATATCTTTGCACTCAAACTCGCTATTACACTTAGGGTCTTTTGTTTAGGTAATGGCTATGTGTACTCACAATACTTTAACACTATATGTGAATTCTCACTTTCAAAATGCACATGTTCTATGAACATTACCAGCTATATAGCCTCTTGTACTGTCACCCACAGTATATACTTTGAATGCACATAATCAATATACTCTACAAGTATCTCATAACCCTTTTGTGAAGCCATCTAATGTCTTTCATTGTTGGACTAGTACTAACATAAAGTCTTGCCATTAATATATATATGGTTTTGTATACATTATTGCATACATATTACACTATTAACAATATTTATATAAAAATTATTTTAAATTTTCATCTTGGTTGGTTCAGTTAAGTTAACTTGTCAAGACCAAAACTTACTCCTAAAGTCACTGGGGTATACATGGGATTGCATTTATTCATATTCAAATACTTAAGAATCTCCTAAATGTAATTCTCTTTCAAAAGAGACGACTCTTCTTAAGCTATCTCTTTGGATCTCAAATCCAATTTCATTACCCATGTACTTTTTTTCAAAAATTTATTAGTATCATTCTTAAATAGGCATTACTAAATTCAAACTATTTATGGCCAATAGTATATCATCAACTTAAAGGAATAACCATTAACATTTTTCTTAGTTACTCATTTTCACTGGAGCTTCTTGAGTTTCTTCTTTATATTGTATAGGTCTCTTCATTGACCATGTTAAGCTCCCACTCACAAAGATGATTGAAGACCATTTGATTGTTCATACAACCTTGTCACTATGTCTCATAAAGATATATAATGTAATTAGTTTCACTCTTGTTTGGAAACTAATTTGCAACAAATGTGGTACCTTCTTATTCTTTTAAGTATTCTATCTTCGTTTTGTCTCAAGAAAACTTAACCCGAATGAGCTCATGTTAGTTCTTGGTGTTTTGATGATTACAATTTCTAAGTTATTGAATTGAGTCATAAGTGTCTTAATCATGGTTTGCTCGAGCAGCTCATTGATCATGCCCGAGCATCATTGGGTTTCAGAGCATACAAATTGATTTTAGTTAACCATGCTCGAGCAACATAACTATCGTGCCCGAGCAACATCGACACAGAGCATTTTTAATGAACTGGGCAATCATGCTTGAGCAGGAGCATTGCTCGAGCAGCGTCGAGGCAAAAGCAAAAATATGCAAGTTAAAGAGTCTTGCTCAAGCAGCGAAGAAGGCATGCTCGAGCACCATGCTCGAGCAACACTCCTTAAACACTAATGCTTTGCCTCTGTATGACGTCTGCCCAAGCAAAGACAAATGCTTGCTCGAGCAACATCTTTCAAGCTCTTATTTTCCACTTCTGAATGACGCCTGCCCGAGCATGATATATTCATGCTCGAGCACCATGCTCGAGCAAGAGGAAAAGGTTGCTCGAGCAGCATCGCTAAAATGACAAATTCTCGCCTCTGCCTGAGTCTTGCTCGAGCAAGCATATTGGCATGCTCGAGCATCAGCGTCTGAGATATGTTTTCTTGCTCTTCTGAAAAAGCTTTCCCGAGTATGAAAATATCCATGCTCGAGCACCATGCTCGAGCAGACAAAAATCCTTGCTCGAGCATCAGCGACAAGGATCAGTTTTTTAACTTGTTCAGAAGAAGCTTCTCCGAGCAAGCATGGATTCCTGCTCAAGCAAGATCCCTCTGTTTTGAAATCTCCGTCTGCGACATTTATCAAATCACTGTGTTAATTTCAGTACATCTTAATGTTACTCATTACTTCTTCTAATTGATTTTAATCAGTTTGCTAATGAGTTTCAGATGACTTAAGCATGGATTAAACATCAGATTTACAGAAAGTAATTTGTGTCAGAAACGCATTAAATGCATTTGCCAAATTATTTGATAAAATCTGTAACCAATACTCTGATTGATGTAAAGATTTCTTCTACATTCCATCTGGGCATTAAATGTCATCTCACAATGGGCAAAACAAAAGGAATGAAGAATAATGTCAAACTGAAATATCCACCTGGATTATTTGAACTGCAAAGAACATTGTCCGAGCTTTCACTGTCTAACGGATACATTCATAAGTCACAACAAATAATCTTCAAGCTTCACCAACGGTCATTTATTACAACACCTATAAATAGTCGAAGCATTGAATTTGCCAACCTACCGAAACTTTGTGCATTCAATTAGTTCAACTACTACTAATGTTTCATTAATTACTCTGATATTTCTGTGCTTCAGTGATTCACATATTTACTCATTAAGTGAGGAATCAAACACTATTTCATTTGTCTTTGTTAAAATCTTAAGGTTGTGGAACCTTAAGTGTGAGTGTACAAATTACAACTTGTAAGGGGGAGCGAGTCCGAGAGTGAAAGGATCATCCTTATACAGTGTGTGTAATTGTGCTCATTTGAAAGGATAGTGAAATCCCAAGGTGTGCTTGGGGACTGGACATAGGTCGAAGTATTAGACCGAACCATTATAAATCGCTCTGTGTCTATTGTCTCCATCTCAGTCTTCTTTATTTTGTTTCTGTGTGAATCTTCGGAATTTTTTTTTATCTCACCTATTCACCCCCTAGGTGATATTCCACCTTTAGCTTACACTTACAACCACCATGGGAATTCATAACTGATTGTCAGGGGGTATGAGAAAAAAATAATATATGACTTTTGCTTAGTCTAACACTCAAAGGATGTAAAAATGACCACTTTTAGGGGGGGCACATGGTCAAATTGAAGTCTACATACACTTGATGAAACCGATGATGTGTGCTAATCCATAAAAGGTGGACAAGATAATACTCTCACACTCACATTTGGTGGGTTAGCATGAGACATCATATACTTTACCATGTCTAATTAGCATTTTATTACATTTTTATGAAACTCTTTTTGGTGGTGGAGTGCTTGGGATAGTTAACTTTCTAATTATCCCTTTCTTTCTACAGAGCTCACTGAAAATAGTCAGATAAATACTCATGGCCTTGATCATTTTGTAGGACCTTTAAAATTTTTATCCAATGGGTTCTCAAACTTCATTCACGTATCGTCTAAAGCACTCAAGCTTCAAACTTTTGTGAATTCTAGTAATGATCATAATCATGAGAAATCATCAACAAAAGTAATAATATACCAAGTTGTGTGTCTTACCCTCATACTTATAAGACCACATGCAACATTACAAAATAATTGCAATGCATGCTCAGTTTCAGTTCTTCTACTGAAAACCTTTCATTGTTTTATTTCTAGAACCAATGTAAGCATATTTGACTAACAAGTAAGTCAATACTTAAATTAGAAGAAATGACAAAGCAATGAAGTACAAAGAATTTACCAACCTTGTCTAGATGACAAAGAAATTTCATGAAAGAAAAGGAAACATTGAATCACATAACCATACAATTTTGTAAAGCAATTCATGCTATATGGATTCCCTTTTCAAGCCATATAGGACTCATAATCTATTCTATGCTAAGCTGACATCTCAACTTCAGTGCTAGCTTGACCCTTGGTCAATGGCTTAACACCTACTTCTTTTATATGAGACCTTTCAATACCAGATATCTTAATTGTCCCCATTAAGTTTATCAAATTTAATTTTTTCTTGGCAGTCATTCTTGACTTAGCCACTCAAATTATCCCAAGCACAGGGTTATTCATAATTTATTTTATCCAAGAACTTATCAATAATACAACACATTAAAGTATACGATGTCATGCACTTGTATTATTCATGACCAGAAAAATAACAGCGTCATTGGGTCTATGATTAAGAGAATACATTTGTCCCTCCCATCACACAAATTCCAACTATGCCACTATCATCTATCAAAAATTTCATACAAGTACCTTAAATAACATGCTCAATTATTACTTTCATAAGATTCATTTTCTAAGATCTCCCACTTAGAGCATATGACACTCCTGTAAGACTCATTTTTCAAGAGCTCCCACTCATGAAGAGTATTTGACATTTATTCCTTCATGTCTTTATTGCATTATATTCATAATGTCTTATTAACCTCTAATCTGGGAGCCAAGGGGCTAAACAATTTATGTAAGTTCTCTCTATTCAACACAATTTTCAACCAAAACAAATCCTCTAAAGGGTTAAGTCTCCATGCTTCTCAAACATACTGCTGTAAGTTCTCAATAACTTGTTTTCTACAAGAATTTCATATCCCCTATTATGTGAACAATCTCCCAAAGTTTCGCTTTATTTTCTAGAAAACAAATATCCCAAATGTTTTATGTAACTTATATCTATTTCCTAATCGAAACATTTAGTCTTTAATTTTAAACCTTTTATCGTTTCAGGTATTGAGGTTTGGACTAGGCTTAGGGTCTTATTCTTCTCTAAGATGGGCTTTCACTTTGTATGTTTAAGGTGCATCATTTTTTGAAATCCACCATGATCTAGAAATTGCATGTTAAGAAACTCCCATTCCCTTAGGCTTTAAGAGATACAAGAACCTCTTTGGATTCTTTTCTGGTTGCACCTTTTGTTCCATTCCAAGGTTACTAATCAACCTTTTCAAGATGTTCTCCTTCTAGATTATCACTCAGAGTTTCATACTTAAATGGGCAAATCCCTATCTCATTTATTACTTAGAGGTTCAATCTGTAAATTAACATAATGTTTAAATCAACCTTCTTCCCGGTCACGCCTACCCCAACTAGAGCGTGGGTCGGGTCATTCGGACCCGACTCTTCTCTCCTCTAAGAGAATATTAACGGGTCCACATGCAATCATAGTTATAGAAAGTAAAGATGCATTCCAAGGTAGTGGCCTCTACAAATGAAGTATGTGTTTCAATTTGAAACGCACACAAACCATAAGATAAATGCATCCGAGGAAAAAAGTTTAACCATGCCAGTATATATTTAGGAACCAGTTTCCCCATTTGATTTAGAGGGTTTAGATTTAATTTTTTTTAAACTGTCGATTTTTAAATGAAAAAATTATTATTTTTTAAATATGTTAATTGAGATATTATATTTATTTTAGATTTTTATCCATTAAAATACATTTTTTAAAAAAAGTAAAAAAAATATTAAATCTGGACAGTCTAAATAGAAAAATTCCCCTTAATTAGTAGAGAGAAACTGGTTCCTATATATTTTTCAGATATTTTCTACAATGAAGAAACATGTACAAACAAAATTTTGTACCATACTTGCCTCAAGAAAAACATTTTTTTAAAAAAATATAATATCATAAATACATCAAGAAAACCATTTGCTGTAAGTTGAGCGTACATAGAATTCAATTGACTCGTTGAAGTACTCACACAAAACTAAAGCATTGATGTGAACCCCGATCACGTTACACATTAAATACACCAAAGAGAATAAGAAAAAAGAACTTTATTGAGAGAAACCTTTTAGAGTGAGGATTGTGTATATTATACTCACTACTCTCTCAATCTCACATCCTATATATATATATATAGTATATGTATAGTCACATAGGAATAGTGTTCGCCTCGCAAGTGTACGAGATTCGCAAGTAATAAAATGATAAGTAAAGTATCGTTCCCACGAGGATTTGTTTAACAAATTGGTCAAGCAAGAGGCTTAGTGAATTTCATCAAGTTGAGCTAAAACAAAGTTTTGATTTGGAATGAGAATTTTAAAAAACTATTTCTAAAACATAAAATTGATAAAGGCAATTGATTCTTTAACTTCAAGGATAATTGAGCCTAGGGCTCTTTTTCCCCTTTTGCATTTCATAAAACTTGGTTAATTTCCTCTCTAGTGGCATTTCAATACATATATGTGTTAGTCTAAGGTTCTAAAACACTTGACCCGCTCTCTCGAGTCAAAATCAAGTTTCTCTTCTCATTAAAATGCACAATCTCTTGCTACAATTAATGAGAATCAATATTTAAGCAACAACCCTAATGTGACAATGCAAGGTTAGTAAATATATCTCTATTTTACCAACAAACCATCCATTCATCAAGTAAACTTCAAGACAAGCATGATTTCAATCAAGTTCTACACCTAGATTAGCTCTCTCAAGTCAAAACCTAAGTGAATAAATCATCTAAATGGAGGCCAATCACTTAGAAGCATTAAGCCAAGGTTAAAATCAACACACATATATATTAATCTACCAAAAGAGAGGAATATTCAAGTATTAATCCATACAAAGGGTCAAAAGAACCCTAGAATGAAAGATTTAGCTACTCATGTTCAAATACAAAGAGAGTCTAAGCAAAACTTCTGAATACATGAAGAACTAAGAAGAAAAGAGGAGAAAAGAGGAAGAACCAAGGTGAAAACTCCCAAAATATCTTCTAGGTTGAGCACCCAAGCTTCCAAAGCTCCAAGATCTCTCTCCCAAGCTCTTCCCTTGTGTGCCCACTTGTTTCCTTGTGTCAAGAATGTGATTTTCGGCCCTTCCCTTTAGGTTAAGTAGGGTTTTTCTGCTTCTTCTATCCTTGTTTCCGTGTTCTTATAGAGCTTCAAAACTTATCTCCATCCTCCTACAAAAGAGGGAGGATTTATCAATTCTCAATTGAATCACAAACTCTATAAAATTTAACAAGAATATTTTGATTTTTGTCTCGATACTTTGATATGCACATTTTCTCCTATATACTTCATTTGCTATGCATATTTTGAACCAACAATGGGTAAAAGAGAGGGAAAATGTGCTGGAATGTTGTCAATTTCTAAGAGTTAACACACCCCAAACTTAAATATTTGCTTGTCCTCAAGCAAAAACACGTATGTTCACTAAATTTCTCAATACTTGCCATTGATGCATGAATGAATTTTGTCCTCATCTACTGCTCAAAAAATTATGTAAAATAGGAAACCAATTAAACATGCACAAATGAACACTTCATAGATTTAAAGCATGCCTTTCAAGAATTTCCAAGTGTGAGTGTGTGAATGGAGTTGACATGTACTCTTTTGCACTTGCTAAAGTTAGAAGCAACAATTCAAGTCATATAACTATATTCAAACCATCAATTCCATCATTCTCTAATTTCTTCCTCTTTTCTTCTAATTCACTTCACTTGACTTAAAAATCAAAGGGACTTTTCACTTGTAATGGGGCCGGGGTTAAGGTTCTCAAAAGAAAAGGTAAAGGATAATCAACAAATACCTCAAGATAGATGATAACCACTCAAGGGGCTTCTTCCTTTTCTCATTAGACATATTCCCCCAAACTTAAGACAAATTGATCTTTTCCATATCAAGCCTTCTTGGACAACTACTTTTTTTTTTTTTTTTTTTTTCTTTTTATGCGCTTTTTTTTTTTTTTTCTATACATTGTGAACCCTTTTACTTTCTACCCTCTTTTTTTTCTGATCATTTGAGTTTCACACATCACCAAATTCCACATCCCAATCAATCATCATCTATCTCAAAGCAAGGGAATCATGGTTTTTCATATTGGCTAAGGTAGGTAGATGTTAGGTCTTTCAAAAACAATCTTTAATTGGTTTTTCAATTAGGCTCAAAATAAGGGTTCAAAAGGAATAGAATCAATTAGGTAGGCTTGAAAGGCTCAATCGCATTTTATGAAGTGCCCAAATCCTTTCTTTAAATCTTATGAAACAAATCAAAAGCTTTGAAGAATTCCAAAGATTATTTTGAAACTAACAGTTTGAAACAAAAGGCATATAACCTAATTTGCCACAAAGCCCTTCAACAAGAACATCCGAATACAATTAACTCCAATAAGTGCTTTCTAGTTCAAAATTCCTGAATGACATGATTTATCACTACAATCCATCCATCAATGCACATCAAACATAATTTCCCATCGATATAAGAGATTGAGCAATAATTCTATCATCGGACCATTCAAGCAACTTTGACAATTAACCTAGAATTTCAATTCATTTGTAACATTCTTTACAAACAAAAATTTAAGCATGAGAAATTTCAAACATTCCAACAATTCTCTTTCAACAGTTGATTCAAAATTTGCACTATGCACTCAATTTTCACCATGCATATGCACTCAATTTTCACCATGCATATGCACTCAATTTTCACCATGCAGTCATCAAAGTTTCACAATCAGAGTTGCAACAAACTCTAGCACCCCCAAACTGAACACTGACAATGTCCTCATTGTAAACGAAAAGGATGGTAAAGTAGAGAACTCGTGCACTGGTCCCGAGTCAACTTATAAGTACAGCACTAACAAAGAAAATCATGCACACAATGGTCCGAACAACACCGTCAATGATCAATGGCCGGACATGAAAGTTTGAGAGTACCAACAAAGAAGAAATATAGCTACCCACATGGTAGCTAACAGTAACCAGTTGAGGTTCTTTTCTTTTTTTTTGAACAAATCAATGCTAGATTTAATCTCAACAGTGCTAGACACAAACATTCCAAAAACGCAGAAAACAAGTAAATCAGTCAATCCAACAGAAGTATGTTAATGAGTTCCCAGGGCAAACATAGCAGGAATGATCACAATGACCATCAGGGGTCACCACAAAAAAAAATATATATATATATATATATATATATATATGTGCCACAACAGTATAGAACCATCACAGATCATTCACAGCTTGATACAACAAAATGAAACATGCCAAGAAAGAACTCCTAAATACACCACAAGAAAAATAAACTCAAGTGGAACATCCAAAAGAGCTGTTAGTAAACAAAGCATCAATCATCATTGTCAGAGGGTTCATAATCCGAGTCCGAATGTTCTGTGGATGCCTTTCTCGAACTAGAGCCCGTCTCCCCATCACCTCATCATCATTGGCACTATGCTCGCCTTCGTACCGCATAGTTCTTCTCATACCGCAAATTTCATCATCGTATTCTCATCTTGTCGATCACCATCCGCATTGGCCGTCCCGTGCCCATCATGAGGCACCCGAGCGTTATCCTCCAACCCCTGGCAGTATTGGTCTCATGCAAATTAGTGTAAGGAAGTGCAAGGACATTCGGCGAGTAACAAGGGCAGTGAGGTTGGTAATGGCAGTACTAAGTGTCCTTTCCAGCCTATCAATGCGGCCCGTCAAAGCATCAAACTGTAGTTCCAACTTAGAGGGAGGCCCTTCATGTCGAGCCCTCTTTTTCTTTCGTTCTTCAGGGTTCTGCTGTGGCCCCAAATTTGAATAGGTAAATGGGCGATCAGGCTCTTCAAGGGGGTCAACTGGCAATTGTTCAACCTTGGCCTGCAGGAAAAAGGAGGTAATGGTGTGTGGAAAAATGAGGCTCGTGTGATGTTTTTCACGGCACTTGAGAAAGGCTTTGTACATGATTGCTCCCAGATTGATCGGCTGGTTGGTTTGCAACAAGAAAATGAGGAGGGCCAGCTTTCTAGGGATGTAAGTAAGGTGGGAGGTGGGCTTAATGTTGTTGGCGGCCAAATGGAGCCAACATTTTGACTCGATGTTAAATCCCTTCTAGCCGTGTATTTCTTGTGGCTAAAACGAACAAACCAGAGTTCTCACCATGTATGACAAGTCGCTTTGCTACGTCCTCATAGGGAAACACTTCTTTGTTGGTGTGAACTTCGATACATACAATCGCAGCTTGAAACTCGGGTAAATTGTAAAACCGGTTCGGCCGATCAAGCATCAATGATAATATGCTTCCCACGGAAGGTCACGTGTCCGTCATGAATGATGTGTTGAGTGTAAAACTGTCGGACGAACTCAACATTGACCTTCTTTTTCCTTGTCAAACAATCTCCCTAGATGATGGGTAGTAGCTTGCTTATAGAAACTATATGCGGTGGTCTTTGAAACTCACGTTCTTTGTGAAGCTTTCGTCGAAACCAAGTGGTGAACATTGGCCAAGGATGCTTTAGGGGGATTACGGGTTCGAAGCTTTTTCTTCTTGCCAGCTGTTTTCATGATCGCACACAAGAGGGACAAACACACCAAAACACAATGCACACGCATCAACAAACAGACAGAACCAAAAGGACCTCATGTAACTTATCCTAGAAAGAACAGAAAGGAAGCCCCCAAACTTAGATTGTATCTAATGCCAAAGCTTTCAAGCAATATTCCAAGCTTACACCTACTCTCCACTCCCGTAGAAAACCATTTACTTTCTCAAAGTGAGCTTTCAAAGATTGCAGAGGCAGCTGCTCAATCCATTTCATTGTGTAAACCAAAGAAATCAAAGTATTTCAAGAGAGCAAGTCAAGGGCAAGAGAAAAGCAAAAGGTCAATGGGAAAACAAGAGTTTTTTTTTTTTTATTTTTTTTTTTTTTTTTTTTTTTTTGAATTACCAACAGCTTTTCCCATATCAAAATCAAATGAGCAAAACAGAATTGGGTTTCAACCGATGCAATCATCAGTAATTGCATAAAACCAAATAATCATAGAAATTGTCAAAGCCCATTGGTATCTTGTTGAAAAAAAAAAAAAATTTGGTCTTCCACAATGAAATGATTTTAGTAAAAGCAAACAGTGCAAAACAAAGTGACCAAAAACTAGTTCACAACTCGCAAAGTCGAAGCCAAATCAAGCAACTATATACGTAATTAAATCTAGTGGATTGGGGTCCAAACCGGGTGTTCACAAATAATAAACACATTGCCATTTGAAGGCATGTTTTCATGGTTCAAAACGCAGTTGTAGCCTTTTCCAGTTAGAATCCACGACCCAAGAAAATTCGAGCATCATTGTTTAGAAACAATTGACCGTGTATGTGATGAACAATATCCAAACACACCCAAAATGGACCAAGAAATACAAAACCCAACCACAATTAGCAATCAAACAACAGACTACGCCTCAAATCACCATTCAAATTCAAGCCTAGATGCTAATATGCTGCATAACAATTTAGAGCATTTTGTTCAAAGACACATTCTAGAAGCAACCATATGTACTCAAACTTCCACAAAGTTCATCTCACAAATGCATAAAATTCAGAGTGTAGGACTTTGCAAAGACTCAACAATGCAAGCAATTGAGTGCATCAATATTATTGCATTTAGTTTTCTTGATAACCAAGCAAGAACAAGAAGAGACAGAGCAGTCCACAAAAACTGAAGAACTTGTATTCATGCCATTCAGAGATCAGCCAAAACAGCAATGTAATATGTTAATCCTAAATCCAACCACATCAATGCAAGCCTATGTGAAACATGCTCCAACCCTCAATCAGAACCACAGAGGCAGTAGACCATTACACCATCAAATTAAATTCTAATCTACCCAAACACAACCGAACAAAAATGGAGAAAGGTATATGCTTTACCTCAGAGGAGAGACAAAATGACACCAAAGGCTCCAAAGAAGTTAGAGATACAAGAAATGAATGGCTGGAGAGCAGAATCCAAATGCACGAGAGTTGGAACACAGAGCAAACAAAGCAAACAGGGGCCACGATCAATGAAACAGAGTTGACAGACGAGCTTAGAGTTACAAAACAAAGGGGATTTTTTTGAATCGGACCAGCTTCACCCAACCACCACCGTCGGCCTTCCACAGAGCGCCATAGTGAACGAGGCGGTGGTGGGCTTTGGAATCGGAGAAGAGGCACGGTTTGAGCAAAAAGCTCCCAAGCTTACTCGTTCTCTCCTCCGTATGAGCGACGGCGACGGTGAAGGATTATGGGGAGGGAGGGCGAAGGTCGAATTGGAGGAGAGGCACGGTGAGAGGGCGTCGGTGGAGGTTGAAGAGAGCAGGGGAAGAGAAGGGACGATTGGGGAGAAGGCTCGGTGGTGAAGAAGGTCGACGGTGGGAAAGAAGGGAGGCTACGGTGGTGGTGGTGAGCAGGGCGACGGAGAACGCCGTGAGAGGGAGGAAGGAGCAGCGATTTTTGGGCGCTCGAATGGGGGAGAGTCACAGGTTGAGGGATTTACAGACTGGAGGCTTGAGAGTGAGCGGCCGACGAAGATAATGGAAGTGAGGATGTAATGTAAAAATTAGGGTTTGATGGAGATGGAGGGAAATTACATTTAGGATTAGGGTTTTGAAATTTGGGGATGAATTTGGTCTCAATAGTGGGTCACATTCATTGGGTAAAATGGGAATTACATGGAATAATGAAGGGTAAATCTGAAAGACCAACGTTTTTTTTTTTTTTTTTTTTTTTTTTTTTTTTTTTTGAAAAAAAAAAAAAAAAAAAATTCTTAAATAAAAGAAAAACCACTTTCCGTTGGAGTAAATTTTTGGAACACTGGCCACAGCCAGTTTCAACACTTGCTACGGAAAGTGAACACGAGAGCAACTTACGACCATCGCCACGGCAAGTTGTAGAACTTGCTACGGAAAGTGAACACAGAGAGCAACTTACGACCACTGGCCACGGCAAGTTGTATAACTTGCTACGGAAAGTGTCTTTGTCAAAAACAAAACCAAACAAGCAAAATTGCAAAACACAAGAAACATTCCCAAACACCACAAGAATCACCCAATGAGCTTTATACCAATCATCAACAACCAAATTACTCAAGATCAAGCATTTTAGACTATCCAAGACCATAAGGCACACATATTTACACATACTCATAGAGAATACCACAACACATCAAATTTGAGCACTCAATTCATGGTCATAAGTGAATTTCACATAGATAATCAACCAAATAATCACAATAGCCACAAGATTACTCAAAATTGACTAGTCATCCTAATTTCACCTCAGAATCACATATGTATGAGCTTAAAGTCAAATGAACTTCCCTTAAAAGCATTCCCCTTGGCATTCATGAGTTCTTCCTCCTTCATTGATATTCCTCCCAACTAAAACAGTCCATTTCTAAGTTGGGTGCCCTTTTCTTCCTACAAAACAAAAAGATCAAACATAAATCTACTAAAGAAAATAAAGACACACACACACAAATTGAAAAGATTTAGTTTAGAACTTGGGTTGCCTCCCAAGAAGCGCTTAGTTTATAGTCTTTAGCTCGACTCTTCATGTTGGTCACTCCTCATTAACTAAGTAGATAGTGGACACAAGCCTATCCACATCTCCACCCCAATAATGCTTCAATCTTTGACCATTAGCCTTGAATCTTTCATTTTTTCATTTTCCAGCTCCACATCACCAAACTTAGATGCTTGAACCACCGTGAATGGACCGGACCATCGAGATTTTAGCTTTCCCGGAAAAAAACTCAACTTGGCATTATAAAGGAGCACCCTTTGACCAGGTTCAAAACTCTTGGGTATAATTTTTCTATCATGATCCCGCTTGGTCTTCTTCTTGTATATCTTAGCACTCTCATAAGCATTTAGGCGAAATTTATCTAACTCATTGAGTTGAAGTAGCCTTTTCTTCCTCACAGACTTTAGGATCAAAATTTGGCTTTTGATAGCCCAATAAGCTCCATGCTCCAATTCCATCGGTAAGTGGCGTGCTTTCCCAAAATAAGCATATTTGAGATGAGAAGGTAATGGCTTTAACTCTAGAACCGGAGGAACTTCAATAGAAGGCTTCAATGGAGTACTTGAGGCATCAGACAACTCAAGTGGTTCAATAGTCCTCGGTCTAGAATGAGGAAATGAGTCAAAATGAAAGAGCTTTTCAACAACATCTTCATCAAACTTCTCAAAGCTCTTCTCACCAATCAAGAATGCCTCTAAAGGGTCTTTGATCATGGAAGCATATGATTCTTGAGGAATAACTGCATCTAATGTATCTACAAACGAACATTGAGCGTAATCATCATGAAACTTTGAGGCTTTTTGCATGTTGAATATCACTTGCTCATTATCGACCCTCAAAGTGACCTCACCCTTCTCTACATCAATGAGAGTCCTTGCAAAGTGGCTAAGAACGAACGCCCAAGGATAAGAGGAATTTTCCAATCAACTTCACAATCAAGCACTACAAAATCCACTGGGAAGATAAACTTATCAACTTTTACTAGGACATCTTCAATGATTCCCTCGGTTGAGAAATACTACGATCGGCCAAGAGCAAAGATACCGTAGTAGGTCTTGGCTCTCCCAAGCCCAATTGGTTAAAAACACTAGAGGCATCAAGTTAATGCTTGCACCCAAATCACAAAGAGCTTTACCATTAAAATTTGTCCCAATGTTGCAAGGGATGTAGAAGCTTCCCGGATCTTTAAGCTTAGCAGGTAACTTCCTTTGAATGACAAAGACTACACTCTTCGATAATGCCACAGTCTCAAATTCATTGAATCGTCGCTTCTTAGACAAAACATCTTTAAGGAACTTAGCATATTTAGGCATGCTCTCCAAAGCTTCAAGAAAAGGAATGTTCACATGGAGTTGTTTGAACATGTTCACAAACTTTTGAATTGAGCATCTTCCTCTTTCTTCTTGAATCTTTGAGGAAAAGGTAGTGGTGGCATAAAAGTAGGAGTGTTTGGCTTTCTCTTTTTCTCATCGTTCATCTCTTGCTCTACCTTCTTGTCTTTGCCAACATCATGCAAATTTTCTTCAATTTGCTTTCTCTTCTTAGTGACATCTTCCTCCTCTACACTTTCTTCATCAATATGAACAATCACTTGATCATCTTGCTTTGGTTGAGGAGTAATTGAGCTAGGCACATCCGGTAGCACTTTTCCGCTTCTCAAGTTAATGGCATTGCATTCCTCTTTTCCAACTCGTTTTGGATTAGGAATGGTGTCACTAGGAAGATTGCTTCTTGACATAACATTCACTTGTGATGCTAATTGCCCCATTTGCACTTCAAGATTTTTAATAGCGGTTTCATGGAGAGAAAAAGTAGCCTTAGTTTCAACCCTTGAAGATTCCACCTCGGATAAGATTCGAGCTAGCATTTTGTCGTTTTAGACTCCTCTTCCTTAATAGGAAGCTGCCTTGATTGCATTTGAAAACCGGGTGGAATAGGCTTAGTGCCAGATGTAGACCCATGTGCTTGATTCAAACTATTACCTTGACTCCAAGAGAAATTTGGGTGAGTTCGCCAACCACTATTGTAGGTTTGTGAATAGGGGTTGCCTTGAGGATTTTGGAACTTGCCCATGTAGTTCATGATTCAGACCATGTAAAGAGGACAATGGTCGCATATGGACATCATGGCATTGATCACATGCAATTGGTGTAGCATGAATAGAATGTACACCTTGAGAAGTGCCCTTTTGCATTTGAGACTCTAGCACATCAAAACGCTTATTCAAAGCGGATAAGAGAGTTGCAATTTGTGAGGAGGAGTCTTCTTTTGCATTAAGCATAGCTTGGTTAGTCCTCCTATCATTGCCTTGAGTATTGTTTGCGGACAACTGATCCAACAATCGAATCACCTCATTCACAGAACATTCCGGTATCCTCCATTGGTCATAGAATCAACCATTGCTTTAGATTGAGGATTAAGTCGAGTACAAAAATTTGGACTACAACCCATTTGTCCACCCCATGATTAGGGCATTGCTTCATTAACATCTTGTATCTCTCCCAAGCGGCATAAAGATGCTCATCAGGATGTTGTTTAAAGCTTAAAAATTCATCCCTAGCTTCCACAGATTTGTCATCAGAAAAGAATCGAGCTCTAAACTTAGCCTCAAGATCGGCCCAAGAAGTGATAGACCCTTCCGGAGATTGTTGAACCAATCTCTAGCCTTGCCTTGTAGAGAAAGAGGGAATAATCGTAGCTTCAAAACATCTTGGGAACTCCATTTTGCTTGAAAGAATCACACACTTCCAAGAAGTACATCAAGTGCTTGTTGGCATCTTCATTGTAAAGACCATGGAACATCCCATGCATTTGAAGCATTGTTATCATAACCGCTTGATCTCAAAGGTACGAGCTTGCATTTCCGGCATCCGAATGCAAGATTGAGGACCTTGCATATTCCGACTAGCAAAATCATTGACGGTAGCTCTATCATATTCATCGTCTGCCATGGTTTCAGATGCAGATTCAGTCTCTTCTTCAATGGGAGGCACCTCGTCAAGTACCACTACCAATCCGTCCGGATGCAAGTTTTGCATATACTAAAATGGTACCTACAAGAGAAACAAGCAAGAGCGAGTATCAAACTAAAACAAAAATCAATAAAGGATAAAGAAAGAAAAATTGTAAACCTAACTAAAAGCTCAAGCAAAGTTTACTAACACAAGCCCAAGGTTGACCAAAGGATTTGTTTACACAAATCTCTAAGAACGCGCGCCAAAACTTGTTCGCCTCGCAAGTGTACGAGATTCGCAAGTAATAAAATGATAAGTAAAGTATCGTTCCCACGAGGATTTGTTTAACAAATTGGTCAAGCAAGAGGCTTAGTGAATTTCATCAAGTTGAGCTAAAACAAAGTTTTGATTTGGAATGAGAATTTTAAAAAACTATTTCTAAAACATAAAATTGATAAAGGCAATTGATTCTTTAACTTCAAGGATAATTGAGCCTAGGGCTCTTTTTCCCCTTTGCATTTCATAAAACTTGGTTAATTTCCTCTCTAGTGGCATTTCAATACATATATGTGTTAGTCTAAGGTTCTAAAACACTTGACCCGCTCTCTCGAGTCAAAATCAAGTTTCTCTTCTCATTAAAATGCACAATCTCTTGCTACAATTAATGAGAATCAATATTTAAGCAACAACCCTAATGTGACAATGCAAGGTTAGTAAATATATCTCTATTTTACCAACAAACCATCCATTCATCAAGTAAACTTCAAGACAAGCATGATTTCAATCAAGTTCTACACCTAGATTAGCTCTCTCAAGTCAAAACCTAAGTGAATAAATCATCTAAATGGAGGCCAATCACTTAGAAGCATTAAGCCAAGGTTAAAATCAACACACATATATATTAATCTACCAAAAGAGAGGAATATTCAAGTATTAATCCATACAAAGGGTCAAAAGAACCCTAGAATGAAAGATTTAGCTACTCATGTTCAAATACAAAGAGAGTCTAAGCAAAACTTCGAATACATGAAGAACTAAGAAGAAAAGAGGAGAAAAGAGGAAGAACCAAGGTGAAAACTCCCAAAATCTCTTCTAGGTTGAGCACCCAAGCTTCCAAAGCTCCAAGATCTCTCTCCCAAGCTCTTCCCTTGTGTGCCCACTTGTTTCCTTGTGTCAAGAATGTGATTTTCGGCCCTTCCCTTTAGGTTAAGTAGGGTTTTTTTTGCTTCTGAAATGTAAAACGCGTAGCTGTACTTTCTGCACTTTTTCGCGACTGGCTACGGCCAGTTGCAACACTTTCCGCGGAAAGTTGACACAGAGAGCAATTTTTCTTAACTTGTCATGCGGCCAGTCGTCAACTTCTTTGCGCCGGCTTGTACTGAGTTCCTTCTAGCTTTGCAATACTTCACTTCCTTTGTTTCTATCCTTGTTTCCGTGTTCTTATAGAGCTTCAAAACTTATCTCCATCCTCCTACAAAAGAGGGAGGATTTATCAATTCTCAATTGAATCACAAACTCTATAAAATTTAACAAGAATATTTTGATTTTTGTCTGATACTTTGATATGCACATTTTCTCCTATATACTTCATTTGCTATGCATATTTTGAACCAACAATGGGTAAAAGAGAGGGAAAATGTGCTGGAATGTTGTCAATTTCTAAGAGTTAACAAATAGACATAACTATCAAACCATAAAGATGATTTTCTCTTTATGAACTCTCCATGAATCGAGTTTGGGCTCTAATCCACCAAGGTGAACTAATATATTCCAACAAGGATTATTACATTTATTTGGGTAGTACTACTACCTAGCTGTCAACTTGTCTTGTATCTCCTAACAAACATTCATTGGAAAATAAGTATTACCAATTCTTCATTTTAAATATTTTTATTTTTATTTTTTAAAAAAACAAAGTTCAAACAAACAACGCCTTCACGACAGGCACCTTTTTCATCAAGCAATGCACCAAGCCATCATCATCTAGACCAACTTAAAATTCAATAGATTATCAAAGGTATAAGTAACATGAGGCCCAATATAGTTTTGAAAGTCCAACAGATTAAGTAGCTTTAATGGCCCAACAAGATTAGCCCCATCGAAAACATTCAATTAAGTCCTAAAAACAACTCAGGTCTAACAACCCTTTGTCAGTGGGCTTAACTGACAAAAGGGTCGGACATTCTCACCAAAGGGAAGTTAGCACTGTTAGTTCTCTATGTGTTTTGATGATTAATAACAATTGTAAACAAGTATGAATGTTTTAATAAGACAAAAGAGTCAAAAACATTCTGTCATAGCAAAACTCGAGCCTAACTAGGCAAGCTCGAGTTTGCTGCAAACAGAGCACATCGTGCTATTTCAGCATGACAAAACTCGAGTCTGGATAAATAAACTCGAGCCTAAACTCCCATGGTATAGTAATAAAAAGTTTACAAATAAGTAAACTCGAGCCCGTATAGACAAGCTCGAGTTTGCCTCTCAAGGGAACATTTTCCAATTGAAAACCATCTCTTTAAACTTCAGAGTTTATATTTTTGTGTAGAGTTTGGTTATTCCTATGGCTGTAAATTGATGAACACTCGAGCCCAAATATATAAACTCGAGCCTAATACTTTTGTAGAGTTTACTCTATGGTTTGACAAACGAAGAAGAGTTTACAAACAGGTAAACTCGAGCCCGTTATTACGAGCTCGAGTTTTCCCTCGGCGTGAGAGTTCCCAAGGTTTCCTTCACTCACAAACTCCAGAGTTTAAGTTCAAACCTCCGAGTTCACTCCGATAAGCCCTGAAATAAATAAAGTCGAACTCGAGCCTGAGATTATGAACTCGAGCCCTTCATTGAAAGAGAGTAAAGCAAATACACAAACTCCAGAGTTCCTATTTGAGCTCCAGCCCACTCTTTCGAATGACCAAATCTCTTAGGCATGAATAGTATTAAACTCGAGCCTAAACACTAATGGACTCGAGCCTCGCCTGGTTTGTGAAATATTATCTCGTGTGCTCGCACGATAAAAAGCTTCGGTGATGATTCGAACTCGAGCCTACCTTTGTGAACTCGAGTTTAAATGTTGAGACAACTTACAAACTTCAGAGTTTACATCAAAACTCCAAAGTTTACTCCTCGCGTTAAGTTAGCACATCAATGAATACGAAGTCTGTTGTCAAGAGAGAGCACTAAATATGTATGAATTTACTTGATCAAAGTTCTTGGCCCTACAAGCACTTCAATAGACGTCATCTCTAGTCCTAGTTGCAAATTCTATGTATGACCAAGCTATGCCCGATCTCTTCTTTCTTGTAAGACGAAATAGAATATATAATATGTAAGTGTCGCCTGGGGAAGACTATTGATTAATCTTACCCTATAAATTTGAGCTACAAATTAGTAATCTCCATCGATCTCCATACTTATGCTCTTTTCAATCTCTAATGAAAGATCTTCTACTAATTCATAATAATTATAAATAAATAAAATTAAAAAAAACACACGTTATGTTCTTAAACGGGTTCCCTATACCCGTTTAACCCATACCCGTTTTACTACAGGTTTAAGCACGGGTACGGGGTTACCCATACCGGTGTAATATAAACGAGCGGGCCACGGGTTACCCCCCAGGGCAGCCCCGTCCGCCCGTTGCTCACCCCTAGTCACCGAACACATTAAGTAGTATGGAATTTGGGGTGTTACACCACCATCCCACCCATTACCTTCCCTCTTATTTCATGAACTGAACAAGCCATAATTAATTAGCCTGATGGGGGGTGGAAATCAACCAGGTCCCAAAACCAAGATATGGCTAAGATATATGTTTGGTAGATGTTCTAATTATAACATTTCTTTACTAATTAAGTACCGTATTAAAACCCAATTTAAATTGGGCAGTTAGACTAGTGAATTGATGAACTGATAGCATCAAAAAACATCATTTTAAATTTTGTATATGTGTATGTGCGCCCGTAGTTTGACATATTTGTGTTTTAGTAAGTCTGTAACATCCCGTTTTTCAAAAGCAGTATAAAATTTTTTTCATCAGAGTAGAGCATCGGAACAAGAGTGTAACTGATATATATATTCAAAATGCCCACTGGCTAGTTACAAAGGCGGTACGATAACCAAGAGCTTTTAAAATAACAACAGAAGTGTCTCCCTAGCAATCCTCATGCCGTGGCAACAAAAGATAGCTTTCAGCCGGACTTCTAATCTTGCTTCTTTCCTCTCTCCTCGGTCCTCGGTCCTCGGTCCTCATGACCCTGACGCTATGTTAAGAGCTGAGATCCGCACCGGATCTCAGGTAACGGTTAACCTCATACTCACCTATTCCCAATAGGTATAATTTCCTAAATTTATGATATTTACCCTAAGTCAGATTTTAGGGTATTACATTTCTCCCCCCGTTAAATAAAATTTCATCCTCGAAATTCGCTTCATACCACCTAGACTCTGTCCTAATTAGTCTTCGGACTATACGCGTCGGATCCTTACTCTACCCTTCAGCTGCTTCTTTCGGTGATCGAGAATTCGTGCTGGTTTGACCACTAAAGATATTGTCATATCGTACTTCGGTATATAGTGTTTCCCGTGGCATACCCCGCGGTCCACACCACAGATACCAAAATGTCCCCATGGCTCCCATACACCATGGCAACACAAGGTACTTTAAATGTTTCCATGGCTCCCATACACCATGACAACACAAGGTACCTCCTACTCAATGACACGATCGCGGTCGAATTGTAACAACTAAGAAACATGGAACACGTGTCTAACATCTAATTCATATATTGTCTAGAGAAGATTCCGTCCAAGAGAGATAGTACCTTGGACTTTCTCCGGAAGTTCCCTCTCTACTGCATTGGTCAGTGCGTACATTCGGTCCGGGTTCTGTGGCCTTATCTCCGTAGCTTTCTCAGGACATTCTACGATAAAGTGTCTCAGCTTCCGACATCTGTAGCAAATCCGCCTCCTATCACAGTCAACACCAGGATGGTAGTTCCCGCATCTTGGACATGGTCGGGTCTCCGGCATCCTTGGGTTGTTTCGCTGCTCAGTCTGGAATGGCCTCTTGCTTTCTCTCTGGTCGTCACTCCAGGGTGCCTCTCTCTTTCGTGAGGAGTTTCCACGGTTGACCTCGCTACGACCTGTACTGCTAGCGTTGGAATTCCGTGATCTGTGCAGCTCCTTCATATTTCACTCAGTTAATCGGCAGGATTCCACTGCCTGGGCCATTTCAGGAAATTGTTGAGACACAAGCAAAAACGGGTCCGCAACGTTGTAGCGATGCTTTTCCACCATCTGTGCGCATCACCTTCAAGTTTGTAAATTGCCAGTTGAGCTTTCCAGTCCTCCAGACATTCCATAACTTCAAAGTTTTTGTCTAGGTTCATTAGCCAATCCTCATCCAATTTGTTCTTCCCTTGGAAAGCAGGTGGCTTGAGCTTGCAAAACTGGGTGACCCAATTTTGTATGGTCTGCACAACTCTCCCTCGTCGTGGAGGTGACTGGGACCTATCAAATCCCTCAGCTTCCTCATCGTGCTCGTCACTTTGCTCGTTTTCTTCTTCTTCTTCAGAATGTTGTTCTCCCTCAGCTTGTCGATCATGCAATTGTCTCTGTCTCTCCTGCCTTTCTTCAAGGAGTTCAACTATGAGAGCCCCCTACTCTTGCAGTGTTCTTCTCATCTCTTGCATTTCGTTTTGCTCCGGTTGGTTTGGTACTTGATTTCGTTCAAGTTCAAGTATCGGTATCACCCGAGGTTGTCTACCTCGCCCTTTACCTCGGCCTCTGGGAGCTCCGGCTCCTCTAATATTCGCCATGTCTCGTTCTTTTTCCTTTATTCACTAGTGCAAAAAAGGGATTTAAAACCGCCTCATTTAGAGCGGATCATCGACGCCACGCTCTTAAAGGTGTGACCGGTGGCAGTTGTAAATAAAAAGAACTTCTTATACGCTAAAGTGCTTTAAGACCGCCTCATTTAGACCGGACTAAAGAAGGACCGCTCCTAAAACTATGACCGGTGGCAGATTTGTAAATATAAAGAACTTCTTATAATTGATCATTTTTTCATACGTCTTATCCAGACTTGTTAAAATAACAACCGGTCTTAAAAATGTTATTAAAAAATTGAAATATCAATTACTTTTGGAGAAATCTCATACAACCAGACTTATATTTTCTATACTCTTGAATTAATACGGAAAAATTAAAATATAAAGGTATTAAAGTTTTAAGACCGAACATATATAATAGACGGTCTTAAAAGTTAGACCTTTAAGACCAGACATTCATCACGGTCGGTACTAAAGTTTAAATAAAAAATTAAATAATGTGAAAACCAGAGTTACAGAATGACTGGTCTTAAAAGTTAGACTTTTAAGACCGGACTTAAAATCAGGCAGGTACTAAAGTTTAAATAAAAATTAATTAATTTTAAGACCGGAGTTATATAAAGACCGGTCTTAAAGGTTAGCTTTTAAGACCGTATATACTCATTTGTCCGGTCTTAAAAATGAGGCGCCAAATATACGTTTCTTCGCGCGGAAGCTTTTGTCACACTCACTGAAGAACCCCTGTTCACGTTGTGAAACCCTTCCTGTTGCATTACCTCTCTTCCTCGCCCCACGTACCGTTAGTGTAAATAAAAAGAAATTCTTATACAATGAAGGGCTATAAGACCGCCTCATTTAGAGCGGATAAAGGAAGCACCGGTCTTAATGGTGTGACCGGTGGCAGGTTTGTAAATAAAAAAAAACTTCTTACACAATGAAGGACGCCTTATTAAGACCGGACTAAGTATAGACCGGTCCTAAAACCGTGACCGGTGGCAAATTTGTAAATATAAAGAACTTCTTATTCGATCAATTTTTCATAGATCTTATCCGGACTGTCAGACTTATATTTTCTACACTCCAAAATAATACGGAAAAATATAAATATAAAGGTATTAAAGTTTTAAGACCGAACATATATAATAGCCGGTCTTAAAACTTTGACTTTTAAGACCGGACTTAAAATTTGTCCGGTACTAAAGTTTAAATAAAAAATTAATAAATGTTAAGACCATAGTTACAGAATGACCGGTCTTAAAAGTTAGACTTTTAAGACCGGACAAAAATTTTGGCCGGTACTAAAGTTTGAATAAAAAATTAATTAATTTTAAGACCGGACATATAGAAAGACCGGTCTTAAAGGTTATCTTTTAAGACCGTATATAGGTATTTGTCCGGTCTTAAAAATGAGGCACCAAATAAACGTTACTTCGCGGAAGCTTTTGTCACTCTCATTTGAAGAACCCCTGTTCACGTTGCGAAACCCTTCTGTTGCATTACCTCTCTTCCTCGCCCGCGTACCGTTAGCCTCTGTTACTCCCTCATTTTCTCGGGCATTCCTCTCTTCTTGTCTTGAAAATGAACGGTGAAAACGATTCCACTCGTGTTCTGAAACTACGAGATCTTGGTTTGGCTGGTGAGGGTCGGACGAACGAACCCTCTTCATCTCACATTGAGCCTCCTCAGCGCCGTGCACGCCGTGGTAGAAGCGGCACACGAATGATGGAAGTATCCCTTAGTCGGAATTCTGGGACGAAGGTCGAGATTCTTTTTGATGAAAATTTGCAACCTGTCGGTCCTAATAAAAGCACATATACTAGTTTTGTCGGCGTTCTAGTACGCAGCAAGGTTAGCATTTTGACAGATGAGTGGAAAAATGTGGACCAAAAAACAATAAAGGATCCTATGTGGGACACTATCCAGCTTACATTCACCGTCCCTGATTCTGAGAAGTTGAAAGACTCAATATTGTCTTATTGTGTTTGAGCGGTTCGGGAAGTTTAAGACCTTTACGGCTAACACTTATATTTTTGCCGAGGAGAAGCGACCATCAACCACAGGACAAGTACAAATTTCTTGATGAACAAACTTGGCAACAATTTGTTCGAAGCGGACCACTCCTGAAGCTCGGTGAGTTTATATTTAGTTTTGTTTGCACTTTTGTTTGCTTATTAACTTTGTGCGGATATGTGAATGTTATTGTGTACATCTAATCCTGTTAGTTAAATGGTTTGGTGTGTGAATAGAAGTATACATTTGCTGCCTTTGTCTGCATGAGAGGAGCATGTCCTAGTTCCATGCAAGTCGATATGTAAAGCGTGTAATGGCCATGGTTAGACGTTCTTTGTTAGTTAGTAAGTATGTTAAGCGTGTAATGGTTTCGGTGCAAGTAGTTAGTTAGTTATTCTAATATGTGTAGGAACCATTTATGATGAATGAATGAATTGGTGAGTTGGCGGCATTTACGCAACTCCCTTTCCTTTGGTTTTCCCAATTTCTTCTACAATGCTACATCTTCCTTAAGTAAAATGTTGAAACTTGATGAAGTGAATTTGACTAATGTTTGACGTTCATATCAAGCAGAAGTTCTCTAATTTCTGTTAGTGACATGGCTGGAATTCATAATTGATATATAGTTGTTTTCAATCCTGATTCACAGAAAATAAGGGAAAAATATCAGGAGATTGGGAGAAAGAATGATTGCCCACACAGGGCTTCTCGCGGCGGATATGAAAAGGCCGAAAGAGATTTGATGGCAGCCAAACGGAAGAGATTGGAAGATGAAGCTGAATCCAATCCTTCTACGGTAGTTGACCAGCCGCCATCTCCAATACGTCGCGAGGAGCTGTGGTTGTATATTCGGCAAAAGCCAAGCGGCGCCTACACGAGTGAAAAAACTCGTGTAGTTGCTGAACGAATTGTAAGTATCGATATTGTTATTTTTAATTACTAAACATGTTTCATCACTAAGCTTCTCGTTATCGTATCTTACGGGAAGATCTTAAAAAGAAAGAGGCGAGAGGGATCTTTTGCGTCGGACGGGAGGAATGATGTTCGACCATTGCGGCCGGAAAACCAGATCACTCGGGCGTGTAAGGGGATTGGAGGACGGGTAGGCCTAAAGCAATACTTTGGTAAATCCAAACGCCACGAGACAAAGTATGGTTACCGGGAGGAGATGGATCGAGACGCTTGCCAAATTAAGTGAGGAATCGGCGGCGAAAGATGCTGCATTGAGGATGTTTCAATCGAGATGAGCAAGATGAAGGAGGAGATGGAGAAAATGAAGTTCCTCCTGAGCTCTCGGCCGAGACCAGTGTGGATCCCTTGACACCTTCAGTGCACCTATGCGCGAGCACTAGAGGAGCTGCATTGTTGGACAGTCGAGCAACCTTGTCATCGTATGTGGAGGATCGTGATGGTCATAGACAATTGGTTGCTAAAGGGACTGTCCACAACTTGGGATCAAATGTACACCACGAACAAATGGGCGATGATGAAGTCGAGTGTCGGTTGAAGAGGTGATCTTTGATGCACTGTCCCTCTCCCAACTGATGAGCTGAAGCTTGTGAGTGATGTCAAGGGAACCTTCATCTCTTGGCCAGTGAAGCTTGTAGATGTCTCTACTCCTCCTCAAGCTCCACCCCCTCCTCAAGCTTCACCCCCTCCTCAATCTCCATCCCCTCCTCAATCTCCATCCCCTCCTCAAGCTCCACCCCCTCCTCAAGTTCCATCCCCTACTGCTAACGTGACGGCCAAGGAAAAAATAAAAGATTTGGTAGCCAAAAATGGTTTAAAGATAAATCGTGTATCTGTCGATGAAGTAATAGGCATCCCAAATCCTGAACCGGTTTACTTTGATAATGAAGATGTAGAGTCCATGCTTGCTTCTGGAAAGCGAGGTTACTAGTGCATGTGTTCAAATATTTATGAAGTAAGTATCTTCTTCCTTGATTACATAATTTAAATGCACCGTTTAGACACACATACATATATACTAATTCCCTTATCGATGTCATTCTTGTAGGTGCATGCACGAAACTGGTTCAACAGGGCGAGAATTTCGGATTTTGGATTCTTGTGCCCGGTGTATGCAAGTACCAGATCATCAACGAGTAAGAATGTCATTTTGATTGTCTTGTCTGAAATCTCTGTTGTGAATTTTCAGTGAACATTACGATAAATTTGTGATTTTGATGATAGTGGCATGAAGACCTTCCAAGTTGATGTAAAAAAAAGTGTGGGGTTCAGATCACAAATCCTAAATGGCACATAATTGAGGTTAGTACATATTTGGACATGGCATAATTGCCTTCGAAGTTGGTCGATAAGCTATATATGCTCTTATATATATTTATTGTTATTTTTAGACCCGTCGGCAACCGGGAGAATCGAACTTATGTGGCCCGTACGTCATGAAACACATATATGATATTGTGACGGAGGAAAGACTAAACTCACTTTAAAGGTAAAATGTTATGGCTGAATTCGATCAACGATGGCTTAATGTTACATATGAAATATGCACGTAATAATATGTTATTTTGTTTTTGTCTTTGATGTTACGAGAGGTTTTCTGTAAAAGCCATTTTCGATGATGAAGTGGAGCACATACGCGATGTGTTTTGTAAATATCTGTATAAATTGGTCTTAGAAAATAATATATGATGTTGTAGCAACAATAGCCTTCTGTACATACATTTGTTTATTTTTTCGACTAGCTAATTCATTCATTTGTAAATATAACGCAATGTAATTCAATAATAAATTTGTTTATTTTTTCGAACAATTTGTGTGTGTCCATTTTGGGTTTCTGAATGAATGGGATGGTTGATAAAGCTATTTAGTGCTTGAAATTTGAGGTACGGGCGGATGTTGAAAATGAGCCGAAGAGGCTCACGAAAAGTATTCGCGACTTTTAGGACCGTATATTTGTTAAAAGTACGGTCCTAAAGGTCTTCGTCCATTTTAAGACCGGATATTTAATAAATATACGGTCCTAAATGTCTTCGTCTAATTCTAAAAAATATGGGTAGAGACTTATAGGACCGTATATATGTAAAATATCCGGTCCTAAAAGTCTCGAAAATATCGGCTAAAATATTAGGACCGTATATTTGTTAGTTGTCGGGTCTTAAAAGTCTTCGTTTAATTTAATAGCTTGCCGAAATATTTAGGACCGTATATTTTTAGTTGTCCGCTCCTAACTTTAAATTTTAAAATAAGGCTTAATGTTTAGGACCGGGATTTATTATACGTCCGGTCCTAATATTCTTCATTTAAATAGAGTTGGTGACTCGGTTTTCGGACATATCGTTAGGGTTCAAGGCAACCATGTTTCGGCGTTCTTCTCAAGTTTTGTGCTTCGTTGTCCTCGTTTCTACTTTTACGGATGTGAAGATCATCATCGGTGTCCCTTTTCTTTTTGTCGGAAAAGAAAGAAGATAACGAAAAGGACACGAAAATGTTCACATCCGGAAAAGTACGAGGGACGACAACGATGGTCCAAACTTGAGAAGAGTCGTCACTCTGTTTGTTTTTATTCGAAAAAGGTAAATAATGTTTTTGTTTTGTTTTGTATGGTCATAGCTGTTAACTTTATTCTGCAAATTTTTAAGATTGATCACCACGAATAGGACAATGTTTTGTTTGTTCTTGTTGTCGGAGAAAAAGAACATAAAGTTAAAGACAAACAAGGAAGGCCGATTGGGAAATAAAAATTTTATTTAATAA
Organism: Acacia pycnantha; assembly: GCA_025563575.1. NCBI lineage: Eukaryota > Viridiplantae > Streptophyta > Magnoliopsida > Fabales > Fabaceae > Acacia > Acacia pycnantha. The sequence goes on from JAMWYP010000085.1 coordinate 3,107,362, forward strand.
TATTTTTTTCTGCTGCCTCGTGAGCGACGGTACAAAAAAAACTTAATAATTTCTAATCCTCCCCATCGTTGTCGGAGGAGGGAAGGGTCGGAGACGTCGTCATCGAGGTATGGTACTCAACGTCATTGGCGTCGAGTACCGCGTCCGGCTTGTTGTTGACGGCGTGATAGACTGAAAAGTTGGCCTAAGCGTCGGTCTATATGAGCGACGCGGGCTATCAGGTGCTGCAGCATTTGTTGGAAGTTCGGGTTCGGAGGCAACGGAGGAGGATATGGAGGTGCCTCTCGCCCAGCACGAGGACCTCGTCGTGGTGGAGGAGCCATTACGGTGGAGGTTGTAGGAGGAGATGGAGATGAATGTGAAGAAAGTAAAGTAACAACGGGTTTAAATAGAGAACCCATCACGAACAATGTGAAACGCCGGAAACATTAACGAGGAGACGCATATTTGCTCGAATACGAGGAGACGCCTAGTTGGGAAGTTTATGTGGAAGCCGAAGAGACTCGAATTCATTTCAACATGGGGAAGGGACTCTTGAAAAGAATGAACTTTTAATACCGGATCTTGTGTGAGATCCGTTCTTAAAAGTAATATTTTTTAGGACCGGATATATGATAAAAGGACGGTCTTAAAAGTAATTGAATTAAAAATTAGTTTTAGGACCGGATACAAGATAAAAGTTCGGTCTTAAAAGTTTGTATAAAAGTAAATGACAAATTCATCATCGATGTTTATCTCTCCTGCTATCTGTCCTTATATACTCCACACACTACCTCTTTGTCCTTGTTAACTCCTCACTTCCTAGCTCTGCCCCAACTTCTCAAATCCTCAAACCATGGTTAGATACAAGCAAACTGCTCGTAGGGGTGCATACACGCTTCAAGCTCGTGCCATGGTTAGATCATTATATGGTGCGCCTCCTCCAGCTACAGTGCGTCGTATTGTTTCCGAAGACTCTCGGGTCGTTGGACCCATTGTTATTTCTTCGGATGATGAAGAGATTGCTCATGCTGCACCCCCCCTAGATCCTTCTGCCGATCCTGTCCTTACTGAGTTCATCCGTCATCTTGAAGCGGCCATGCGGATGTTCGTAATCCCCCTCTCCAAACTGTTGGCCCCGGCGCGCCTACCTCGACCCCTCTCCGCTCTCCTGTAATGATCCATTCATATTGCGGGTGGAGAGAATAAGACAACAACTTGCTGATCTCCGGCGGGAAATTAATGCTCTTCACGCCGAAATCGCCGAGGTTGTTCAGTCATATTCTTGTGGATGATAATATTCAGCTTGTTTTTCTTTTGTTTTTTTGTTGTTGTGTATATTTTTGAAGTAATGTAAGAAACATTAAGAACACAGTATGAATATTTTGGTTGTTCTCCAGTAATTCATTAAAGAAATTTATTCTCCAATTTTCCTTTATTTTTTGTCCAAAAAAATATCCTTTATTTTATTGATTTAATATTTCAATCACCAAGGCCATTAAGACCGGACATTTTATAGGTAACGGATCTAAAGAGTATTTGAATTTTAGGACCGGATGTTTTATAAACCTCCGGTCTTAAAACTTAAAAGACTAATAAAAATTTAGGACCGGATACTTTTAAAACTCCGGTCTTAAAATGTTAGTTGTATCTTTAGGACCGGACATTTAATTAATAACCGGTATTAATAAAATCCAAAAAGCTAAATAAGGTATCTTTGTCGCGCGGAAAAATTAAATTTCCCTCTCTGATCTCTTGTCACGCCGAAAGTGAATACTCAGGTTCCGACTCGAAATTTCCCTCTCAGCTTCGTCGCTGCTTCGCGTACCTTTCTCGACAATCACTCTCTGGTTCCTTAGCTAAACGTCTATAGACGAAGCTGTAAGAGATGTTTCGGTTTAAACTTTATTACTTTCCGACTTATCGTTCTTGGTTTTCATGGGTTTAACGAAATCGGTGTAATGTTGTTATGGGTATTCTCTGGTGTTAATGAATATTTTTTTTTTGAAGATTATATTTGCACTTTAGACCCTGTGATGCATTTATGACCAAAAGTAATTCTTAATTCGTCTAATAATATATAGGAATTCTACTATGGATCACAGTTGGATAGATGCTTTACGAACGAGTGTTGAATATCAGAATGGGGTTAGGGAATTTATAGAATTTGCTAAACAAAATGCCCATGATGATGGGGGAAGTATTATTGCCCTTGTGTAAAATGTTTGAATGAGTGTCGACTATGTCACGAAGTTATACGCACACATTTAATTTGTCACGGATTTTGTGAGACTTATACAGTATGGGTATGGCATGGTGAACAAGTGCCATCAAGTGGGAAACTGTATTGAAATTGGTAAGCTTGAAGGCACGTCATGGATGGAGCGACAAGAGTTTTTCAGAATTGCTTGAGGCTTTGAAGGACATGCTTCCGGATGATAACGTGTTGCCGCATCGCTACTATGATGCTAAGAAGATACTTTGTCCACTGGGGATGGAGTACAAAAAGATCCATGCATGCCCGAATGATTGTGTATTGTATAGAAAAGAGTTTGAAGAGAAGCGAGTTGTCCGATATGTGAAACCCCACGGTACAAGTCGGATAAGGGGCTGCAAAAGTGTTGTGGTATCTTCCAATCATACCAAGGTTCAAGCGGTTGTTTGCGAATGAAAATGATGCAAAAAATCTGAGGTGGCATGCGAGATGAGAGGATTTCGGATGGACGGCTTCGACATCCGGCCGATTCTTCTCAATGGAAGAAGATCGATCAATTATTTCCGAACTTCGGCGAAGAACCTAGGAACCTCAGGCTTGCCCTTAGCACGGATGGTATGAATCCCTATGGAAGCCTTAGCAGCATACATAGCTCATGGCCCGTACTCCTGATTGTTTACAACTTATCTCCTATGTTATGCATGAAACGAAAGTACATCATGTTGTCTATGTTGATTTCGGGACCAAAACAACCCGGAAATGACATAGATGTTTACCTGGAGCCCTTGATCGAAGACTTGAAGGAGTTGTGGGAAGAAGGTGTCGATGTTTTTGACTCTTTCAAGAAGGAGGTCTTTAGAATGAGAGCCATGATATTTTGTACTATAAACGACTTCCCAGCATATGGGAACTTGTCAGGTATAGTGTAAAAGGCCATAAAGCATGTCCGGTTTGTGAAGAAGGCACATGCTACCATCAACTTCAACATGGAAGAAAGACGGTGTATCTTGGACATAGGAGATTTCTTAGACGGGGCCACCCATATCGTCGATTAAAGAAGGCCTTTTTTGGTGACCAAGAGTATGAAGAAGCTCCGGTGGCATTGGTAGGGAGCAAGTGTATGAAAAGGTTAAAAATATCGGTGTCATCTTCGGTAAGCACGGAAAGAGTAGAAAAGAAACAAATATATGGAAGAAGAGATCTGTATTCTTTGATCTTCCCTATTGGCGCAATCTTGATGTGAGACAACTGTATTGATGTCATGCATGTGGAGAAGAACGTATGTGATAGTATTGTGGGCACGCTTCTCAACATACAAGGTAGTTCGAAGGATGGTGTGAAGGCAAGATTGGATTTGCAAGCAATGGGAATACGCGAAGACTTGCATCCAAGGCCATATGGGAAGAGAACTTATTGTCCCCGGCTTCTCACACTTTGTCTAAGGATGAGAAACGAGATTTTTGTGAGTGTTTACATGGCACAAAAGTTCCCTCGGGGTATTCTTCAAATTTTAAGAGGCTTGTCTCGATGAAGGACTTGAAATTAGTAGGCCAAAAGTCTCATGATTGTCATGTCTTGATGCAACAGCTACTCCAGTAGCTATTCGAGGCATCGCCGAATATGATCTTCGGGTCGTTTTGACTAGACTTTGTTTCTTCTTCAATGCGGTTTGTAGTAAAGTTTTCAAGATTGAAAAGTTGGATGAATTGGAGAATGAAGGATATCTTATCTTGTGCCACCTTGAAAAGCTTTTTGTTCCTTCATTTTTGACATCATGGTTCATCTCATTGTTCATCTAGTGAGGAGATAAAGTTGTGCGGCCCTATCCATTTACGGTGGATGTACCCTATTGAAAGATCTATGAAATTCCTAAAAGGGTATGTGAAGAACGCGTACCGGCCAAAGCATCAATTGTTCGAAATATGTTTCTGAAGAGGCCATGGAATTTTGTCAAAATTATTTGGCCAAAGTAAGACATATTGGGCTTCCAAAACGTCAGCATGCTGAAGGGGGTAGACGAGGGGCTTCGGTAAAGAGTGTGGATCGTGATGAATTGTCACAAGTCCACTTATACATCTTGAATAATGTTGATGAAGTTCAAGCCAGCATATCTGCACATAAAGAAGCTGTAAGGAAAGAAACCATCGAATGACCGAACAAAGGTTGATTATGGACCATAACGAGAACTTTTGCAAAATGGTTCAAACAAAAGGTCGAGGGATTTGAATGTGTTTCGACACAATGAAATGGTTAGCACGTGGTCCCGAGGTTGAAGTCATAAGTTGGAATTCGTATGTGATCAATGGTTATACATTTTACACGAAGTCCCTAGATGATAGGAGCACAGTCCGAACAGTGGTGTTATGTTAGAGGTGAATCTATGCACTTCTCCGGTTCGAAAGACAAGAGGCCTAAATTGGCGGTCATGCCATATTATGGGGTTATTGAAGAGATTTGGGAGGTGGACTATGTCAAAGTTAGATTTCCCATCTTCAAATGCAAGTGGGTTAATGTCAATAATGGTGTTCGGATCGATCGACTAGGATTCACTTTAGTCGATGTCAATAGTAGAAGTTTTGGAGATGAACCTTTTATTATGGCGAGATCATGCGAAACAAGTGTTCTATATCACCGATCAAGAAAATAAAATGTGGTGCGTAGCTCTCCAAGGAAAGAGGGTCATTGATATTGATGAGGAAAGTCATTCAAATTATGGTCTTCTGAGAGTACTCCTTTTACAAGGGGTCTAGGACATGAACGAAGAAGATGAAGCGGATAATGAACCCGGCATAAGAAATGATCATCAAGAAGGGATATGGGAGGATATCACTTTATAAAAGAGTCAATTCATAAGGTAATTAATATTCATATGCAGAATTCTTAGAAAACTTTAAGGTTTTAACTATTATTATATTCCTTCTATGTTCTTAATTAAACAATGTCATCATTGAATATGAATTTGTTCTTGTTTTGTTTTGTGGCGAGGATCCGTTTCAAAGGGGCATGTTATAAAGAGGATGCATGTTACGTTGTTGGGTGGGAATCAAATGAAGGCATGGTGAATAATATATTGGACTACATTTGTATGTTGAATTACGTCTTTGCATGTATTGTAACTCATTGTGATTGTAATTAGTTATATCTTAGCTTATTGTATAAATTACTTTAGTTGTTGTAGACTTAATTAAGAGGCCACATAACTCATGGTGGATAATATTTGTATTCTTTTTCCCAATTCAATTTATTCATGTTCATAGCTTGTAGCTTAAAGTATATTGACTTTTATGTCTTTGTTTTGGATGGTGGATTTGTGTATATATATTGATCAGGAAGAACAGAACAGGGAAAAAATACGGGAAAATTTAGACCGCAAATAAAAAAGACGGTCTTAAATGTTCAAATATTAAGACCGGATGTATATATAACACCGCTCTTAAAGGTGTTAAGCCGGTCTTAAAAGTTGGTCTTTTAAGACCGGTCCATTGAAAAATCCGGTCTTGAAAGTCAGTCTTTTAAGATCGGGTAATTAGTCCTCCGGTCTTAGAGTCCGCTATCTTTAGGACCGGATTGATATTTGTCCGGTCTTAATATTTGGATCTTTTAAGAGCGGTCGATTTTATGTCCGGTCTTAAAGTTTGAGTTTTAGGACCGAACCAAAAATATTTCAGATTTATTTAGTACGACTTTTAGGACCGGATTGATATTTGTCCGGTCTTAATATTTGGATCTTTTAAGAGCGGTCGATTTTATGTCCGGTCTTAAAGTTTGAGGTTTAGGACCGAACCAAAAATATTTCAGATTTATTTAGTACTACTTTTAAGACCGAAGGTTTAAAATGTCCGGTCTTAAAGAAACTCTTTAAGACCGGGTAAAAGTCCGGTCCTAAAGGTCGACTTTTAATACCGCCTGGAACAAGACTAGTCGCTGGTCCGCTCCTAATGTACCTGTTTTGTCCGGTCTTAAAAGCCTTTTTTCCACCCGTGATTAGGGAAAACGTTAGTCTCTGTTATGAGGGAAAATGTTAGATATACATGAAAAACGACGATTAGTATATCACGGACTTTATCACACTTAGCATTTACACCACAAACGAACAGACACCCCCAATATTTCCCTCGTCAGGTTTTCGTTGGTTCGTTCTTTTCAGGAACGGGTATAAAACACGTATCGAAAGTTCCTCTACATGAGTCATATACTGCATGTACTTATCTTTGTTGGTCTCGGAGTTATCAGGGTTATCAGAGGCTGATATTAGGATTATCAGAATTGATGTACCGACAGAGAGTGGTACACCGGTTCAGAATGGTACACCAATTCAAACTGGTATACCGAAATAGGGTGGTACACCGACCTAGGCTTTATATCAGTACTCATTTTCAAAACATGCTCTGTAAAAAGGCGTAGAGCCTAACTCCGTTACTCAAACCAATTGGCCAGGTAAGTGTCTATCATGGGGGCCTCACCGAGTTCACGACGACTAATTGGCGCACCCACATAGACTAGCCTTGCCTTCGGCACCAAAAGGTTTTAGAATAATTTAGTCAGATCTATGCCAGGACAACTGCTCTGATACCAAAGTGTACATCCCGTTTTTCAAAAGCAGTATAAAAAATTTTTCATCAGAGTAGAGCATCGAAACAAGAGTGTAACTGATATATATTCAAAATGCCCACTAGCTAGTTACAGAGACGGTATGATAACCGAGAGTTTTTAAAATAACAACAGAAGTGTCTCCCTAGCAATCCCCATGCCGTGGCAACAAAAGATAGCTTTCAGCCGGACTTCTAATCTTGCTGCTTTCCTCGGTCCTCGGTCCTCGGTCCTCGGTCCTGTTGACCCTGACGCTATGTTAAGAGCTGAGATCCGCACCGGATCTCAGGTAACGGTTAACCTCATACTCACCTATTCCCAATAGGTATAATTTCCTAAATTTATGATATTTACCCTAAGTTAGATTTTAGGGTATTACAAAGTCTATTTTGTGTACATGAATAATGTTCCATTTACTAAGGGTTAATGCCTTTTAATATTTGACTGTTACTCTTTTCAGAGTTATATATGAATATTTTTATATATTTTAATTATTATTTGGTTGACTCCGGTTCAATAATTAAACTAGCAATCCTTGACCGGTCTAGTATTAAGCACCTTCTTACTAAGTCAAAAGGACTGAACGGACAACATTTTGTCAAATAAAAAAAGAGAAAATCAAACCGAGTAATTGAGATTGAGAGAGACATCTTACAGCTTGCCGGGCAAGCATATATTACACAAATTTATCTAATCGTACTTAATAAAAAACAGAGTTTTCCTAAAGCTGAGCTAAGATGTGCTTGCAACTCAAGCATTCGGCTCATGTATATCAGGAGGTTCTCCATCATTCGTTGAACACCAATCTCTTCTTCTTCTTCTTCCCATATCGGTGTTGACGCTAAGTACACCCGTCATCGTCCCCGCCGGTATGAATCGTTTCATTGTCTGTTATTCTGTTTTCCTTTTTAATTTTTTCGTTTTAGTTGCTCACCATAAATTGTGGTATTTCGCATGTGTAATTTTGGTTGAAAGGGGATTTAAATTTAATGTTTATATTTATACTAGTAACCAAATTTTTGCAATCTTGAAGGCGGTTGTTTGATATGGGACTTTGCTCTGCCAATTATTTAGCCATGGTTTGTTTATGGCTTCTTCCTGTTATGCTTTGAATTTGAGTAGTGGGGCTTGAATTTTGTCTGTTTCCATGTTTATAATTTTTATTAATATGTAATTTTCAGAGCTCACCAATCCTTCATTATTTGGTTTGATTAAAAGGAGAACTTATAAATTCAAAACTCAAATTTGAAGTTAATTTAAATTTAGGAGACGACATATAATTATGTTGTGGCAAGTTCATGAACTGGTTTTAGTCTTTGGTATTGTATGTCTGTTCAGTCCTTCCTGTTCTGTCAACGCCAAAGCAGAGTTTTTAATCTTGATTATGCTTTTCAGAAGAAATTACTGTAAACTAACTGAAGGATATAAGAAAATGGATTTAAAATATGCTAATATTCTCTTCATTTTCCCTTTTGGAGCTTATTGTCAGTTTTTTACTGCAAGCTTATTTTAGCTATTCTTTTCTGTTATGTGAGTAAAGATTATTATTAGTGAAAGATTTCGTAGATTTTAGGCTATTTTTCACCAAACCTCCCTCGACTTTATGTAATATGTAAATATTCTCCCCAACCTTTGAAACCTTGCAAAAAAGCTCCCTAAACTTTTTTTTATACGTATGTAGATAACTCCCATATTACTACCTTCGGTCCTAATTATAAGAGCTAGTTGACTTTTTTTGAAGAAATTAAGGAAGCTAAATAAGTTACCTAATCATTTCATATGTTGTGTATCCTTAGATTATATATTAGTTTATTAGTTAAACTAATTAATTTGAAGAAAAAAATAAAAATAAAACTACTCTAAAGTAATTTAATTAGCTTCCTTAATCTCTCTAAAAAAGTCAACTAACTCTTATAATTAGGACCAGAGGGAGTATTAGTTTTGTCCATATGTAAATGATTTTAATTTTAAGAGGTTTTATCCGCACACAAGTCAAAATTTGAGAGTTATATACATAAAAAATTAAATTTAAGGAGTATTAATTTGGAGTTATTTTCATGTACTTGAAAGTTTATGAGGGTTTTATTGAGTTTTAATTAAATGTTAAGAAGGTAATTTGTACATAGATGTAATTTTAAGTTTTATGTAATTTAGCCTAATAAATTTTAATTAATACGCACATGTTGGTAACGTTGCTTCTTTTTGGGCAGCTGTTAAAACAACTTCTGGGAAATATATTAGATCTCACAAGGCTGGCGTGATGGGTATAATCTGCAGATTTTGTTTCCCTCTAATAGTAGGGACAGCCTGTGGAGTTTACTTGTCTCAGAACTATAAACTCCCTAACATGAAGAAGCTTGTTGAGACTGGCATGTCTATGGCCAAACAGACTGAGGAAAAATATCGCACGCAGCCTGAGAAGCACGACGGAGTTGACAACAAGTCTACCTAGTGTTGGATGTTTTGCTTAGGGTAAAGTAACATCTAGCATGTTGATATTATTTCTTGTTTGCATCCAACACCCTAATCGTATCTGTAGCTATGATATAATGCATCTAGCAACTTAATATTATTTTACTAGTATGCTTCTAGCACTATACTCTTATTTATAGTGTATCTCTACACCCTTAACAATAAATAATAAGATTAGGGTGCTGAATATATTGAAAAATAAAATCAAGGAGTGCTAGATGCATCAGAAAAATAATATCAGGGAACTGGCTGGATGCATTGTGAAAATAACATTAGAGTGTTGGATGCTCTTAAATAAAACTAGGATGATGGATGCTACTTCATCCTTAATTTTATATATAATATATTAATAATGTTTTTCCATAAATTTTTTGGGACTAGAGATACTCCTACTACATGTGATATACACACACACTAACACTTTTTAATAAATTTTGGTACTTTGATTGTCTTAAATGAGAAAGAATGAGTCAAAAAGAGGCGCAGGGACTTTTTTTTTTTTTTTTTTATGAGAAGAGATGCAGGAACTATTCAACAAGTAAACTAAATAAGTTCTGTGCATATATTCATTTTTTTTCTTATTTTTATATAATTTCTCATTACTTATTATATACAAATGGGAAGAAATGAAAGTATTTACCATTAATTATTAAAGTAAATATAGTTATTATAGTAGTATCATTCAGCAATGTTTTTTTTTTTTTTTTGGTTTCTTTATAGTGTTCCTACAAACAGCAGCTAGGAGTGTCGTTTCTGGGTACTGATGCATTATGCAGTTCATGAGACAAATAATAAAATTTGAAATATTAAATAAAAAATTACAGAGGATATAATAGATTAGAGTGACTTTAATAATATCTGCACCACATCCATCTAAACTTTAAAATAATAGTATCTGTCAAAGGACAAATGTGGATTATATTGCATTTTGCCAAAGAAATTAAAGTTCAATTGTTCTTCAACTTATATAAAATTATCTCTGAAAGTTCACCTCCAAAACATTTTCGGATAAATATGTTTGGTGGCATCATTGTCAAAAACTAATGTAAAAATGTAAAAACTTACGTTTTTACGTATATTTTTACTAGAGTGATGTGTTAAAATGCAAGTAAAAGTTGTTCTAAGTAAAAACTGATAAAAACTAGGCTTAAAAACGGTAAAAACTTACATTTTTACCGTTTTTATTGTTTTTACTCAAAAACAAAAACATTTTTTTTATTTCTCTCAAATCAAAAGACTATGAATGATGTTACTTTTGTAATGGTCAATTTAATATTGGGTAAGAAAAAGAAAGCTCAAAACTCTCATGCATATAATTTTGATGATCTTCCATCCGATGATGATTAGATAGTGGAAAATGAAGAAGATTAAGAAGATATAAACAACTTAGATGTTGATGTCCATGATGAGAAAAGCTTGATTGAAGTTGAAGTGAGAAACCTACGAATGATCATGATTTAAACATTCCAAGTTTTACAAAAGAACTTGTTATAAGAGTAAGAGAAGAACACATTGAAGACATGCAAGTTGATATGTGTTTGATTTGAATCAACGGATATAATTTAGAAATTGTTAAAGTTTATTCTTTTGATGTTTTGGAATTTAGTTATAGGAGTTGTTAAACTCTGTGTTTTTGATTTGTGTCTTATATAGTTGTGACTTGTATATTTTAAATATGAAGTTGTTCATTAAATTTTGAGTAGTGATTTATATTTTTTCACACACACACACACACGTGTGTGTGTGTGTGTGTGTGTGTGTGTGTGTGTGTGTGTGTGTGTGTGTGTGTGTGTGTGTGTGTGTGTGTGTGTGACCTTAAGTAGTCGAAATTTTACATTTCGTGTCGTTTCTACGATTTACGTCGCTACCACCATTTTCTGTTTCTACGTAGAAACTCGATTTTGACAACATTAGCTGGCACTACTTAGATTTGTCTATATTTAATAGTTATTTTAATTGATATTTAATGGTTTTTAACCGTTAAATATTTATATATAACGATTTTAACCTTTAAATAATAGGCACTATATTTTATGGATTTTCTCAAGTGCAATTGTTATGTATAGGGCACTATATATAACGGTTGTAAGACAATGACTGTTAAATTTATCCATATATATTTAACAGTTGTTTAAAAATAATCGTGAATGATGTTGTAAAATACATAACGGTTAAAATAATAAACGATAAAGTATTTGTCACTAGAGGAATGAGTTTATTTGACGGTTATTTGGAAAACTGTTATATATGTATCATATTTGATGGTTATTGATCAATAACCGTTAAGTATGTGTGACAGATCTTAAAAATTATAAATAAAAAATTCGAGGGCTCACTTTCAACAAGCCCACATATGCATATTATATAAACCAATTACAGATCCATTGCAGAAACCAAAGTACTGCACATTACATAAACAAATTACAGCACTACTACCAAAAAAAAAAAATAGATTTTACTCCCCTAAGAAACGTCTGTTATTCAAAAAGGAACAGTACAAATAAAGGCAGTGACATTTTTGTAATTATTTGCGAGAATTATAACATATTGGGCGTCCCTGTAACAAAATTAAAGGACTCTAAAAGTTTATTTTTGGTTTCCCTTTTTAAAATTGGGAAGCCAAAAACCCTACTTTTAGCATAGCAATTTGGAAAAGGACGCCAAAAGCAGAACTTTTGGCTCCAAGAGCACCACTTTTCACATCTTTTTTGAAATTTTGACGCCAAAAGTAGGCTTTTGGCCTTCCAATTTTAAATTGGGACGCCTAAAGAGTTAAAAAATATCCCTTTTGGCTTGTCACAGAGAGTACATACGATGGATCTCAAATCCATCTTGTTCCTTGCTCTCTTGTGCATCCTAAATCCCACCACTCCCACTGCTAATCCTCCCACCACTCAGCCTCCCCCAACTCCTCAAGGCTCTCCACTGCCGGTTCAGCAGTCTTCGCCTCCTCCAGCTCAGTCGTCAGCGCCTCCAGCTCAATCATAGCCTCTTTCGGCATCAACCTCGTCTCTCACTTGAGTGAGTCGCTTCACTTCCTTGAGTACTTTATGCAAAATCTCTCCTTTTATGTAGAGTCGCTCATCTTCCTCTCGGAGGCAACAGCCAAGGCCCTTTATTAAAAATGAGTTATTTTTGTATGTGTGTGCAAGTGTATTTGTGCGTGGCTGTGTGCAAAATCTCTCCTTTTTTGCCTTTCTTACTTTAAAATTGACATGCTCAGTTTTTATGGAAAATCCACAGATGCATATCAAGTTTATTTGTACAAACGTGTTTTTTTAAAAGCTAAGCTCAAACATTCTTTTTTTATTAGCTCATATAATGCAGTCCTTTTCCAAGTCCAAGTAATATATTTAAAGTACTTAGATTTTTCTAAAAAATTAAGATCAAACATTTTATTTATTAGCCCCATCCTTGAAATTTGATTTGTGTTTGTAAACTTCAAACAGCTCATACTGTTTTTTTATATCAGTTTGGAGGGCTGAACTCATTTTGACAGACCCAATTTTATGTTAACTCGGTTTCTCTTGAGCTTAATTTGAAATCCTCAAGTGTTAAGAGTTGTGAGAAAGAGGATATATTGTCAACTAAGATGAACATTGCCTGTACTTGAAATCGAATTGGAACTTGTTTCCTATACTTTGCTTAAAAAAGAGGTTGATAGATATTTGAATGATGAAATTGAGGTAAAAAAAGATTACTTTGATATTTTAAGTTGGTGGAAAGTGAATAGTCCTAGATTCCCTATTATTTCTCATATAACAAGAGATGTGTTGACTATTCCAATTTCTATTGTTGCTTCTGAGTCTACATTCTACACTAGAGGATGACTTCTAGATTAATTTAGGAGCTCTTAAACTCCTAAAGTTGTGCAGTGTCTTATTTAGAAAATTCCTTAGAGATGAAAAGCTATTTATACATGTTTGAATACACAATCATGATACACTAGTAGAGAAGTAAGGAAATGATTCCTAGAATAAATAATCAAACCAAGATATGCAGCAACTTAATAAGAAGAGCTTATTAACCATTAGCTAATCCTCCCAAGCCTTCAACTATAGAAGAGATTAAGGCTAAAGAAATGAATCAACCATTTTTACAAGTGTTGTAAAAAGGGAAGTCATCAGAAGGATGCACGAAACATCTCGAATCATCACCGATCGATTGGGAGGTATGTTGCAAACTACATCCAAAGGAGTGATTAATAAGGTTGTAAAAGAAGCTGAAAGCACATGACAATGTCATACATGGGCAAATATGGCCATATGAGAAGTTATACCCAAAACATAAAACAACAACAATGAAATATAGTTTCAGCGTCTAAATATTCCTTCTTTAGTTGAATGTTATGTTAAACTCTTTCTCTATAATTGATGAGTGAATTCTTTGTAAACATTGATGTAGTTATTTCATTAATATTGAATTACTATTTTTACTTAATAACTATTTTATTTGGGCAGGATCTTCTAGAACGTGTAATCTAGAAGACCAAAAGGAGATGTGTTCAAGTAAGATTACGGTTAGAAGGGTGGTAAACTAACTAATATGAGTGGGATGGGAGCCAACATAGTAGTCTCCTAAACATGAAATTAGTGAGCATAGCGTCTAATAACCTTTATCTCACTTAAACAAGTATGAATTGTATATCATCTATGTGATCGAGTTATGATAAACAAGTGCATTTTGGTTTAGCTTAAGAGAAAAGCACAAAAGAGATAACTACGCAATTCAATACTGTAAAATCTTACATTCTGGAGCAACAAGACGTTAAGGGCATCCTACCAACTAATCTTTAGAATCTAAAGGTTGAAGCACCTTGAAGGGAATAGGAAGCTTGTGCTACCTGAAGTAGGAAAGAACAAAATGACTCATATTACCATGCTTAGTGTTATGCCAATTCAAATAGAACAAAACTATTCAGGATGTGTGGACATCCTTGATAGATAAAGTTGTACAAACCCAGTCAAGTTTTGATACTCATGTGATAAGACTGAATGTATCAATTAATGTATCAATTAAACAATACTAGAGAGTAACGTCAAATGACACTGGGAATTAAGGCAAGCATGCAATGTTCTTTCTGATCGACAGCAAGTGCGTGTTGTAGCAAGGACTCTCTTAGTAAGTACAGCATATAAAACTCTTTGTGACTAGGAGCACATGAAACTTTCATTGAATGGGAGCACATGAACATAAATCCTACTCAAAAGTTAGTACAATCATGACCTTTGGTAATGGGGTTTGCCACATTAAGCTTGAGAGTGTTGCACCACATGAGATCCATTACCCTACCCTAAGATACTTAACTGAAGAAGTAGAGGTTCAACCTCAAAACCTAAGTTAATAAAGTAAAAAATTGTGAAGAAAACTAGACCTAACGAAGGTCAAGTATGGTTTTCACTAAAAGAAAGGGCGATGTGCATATGCAGCAAAAATGCATTGGAATTATTTTATCATTTTATTTTTAAAATGATATATCATTTCAATTCAATACTTTAAATCACTAATTTCAAATACGATATATCATTTCAATACTTTAAATCACAAGCAAAATAATCATATATTTGTCAAACAGTCTTTACAATTTCCTCTACAAATTGATATCACAATATCATATACCACCCAACGACACCTGAAATCCCTAATTTCAAATAATATAAATCATTTCAATACCTTAAATCACTAGCAAAATAATGATATACTTATCAAATATTCTTTATAATTTGATATCACAGTATCTATACCACCCAATGACACCTGAATTTGTAATCAATAATCACAAAAATATTCATCGTAACAAAATATCGAAATGTATATTGTAACAAAATATTCACACCTATATGATTAACATAGTTCCACCTACATCATAACAAAATATTCTCACCTTCAATCACTAACCTAATAATCATCATTAACATCATTCAACTCCATAGGTGTTTAAGACATCAGCAGGTGGAGCTGTAAGAGGAAAAGTAAAAGTAGGAGCAATATGATCATCATTTAAAGATGGAGCCCCAGCAACATCATCACCTCCTATATATGAAATGAAAAGAATTATTAATAGTTATATAAAAAACATAGTTACATTCTTGTGTGTATAAATATAATTTTAAATAATACAAGATAGTCAAAAACCTTGAAAATCTCTTATTTGTTCAAGTTGAAGATTTATGGATTCTACATTATCAAATTCGGGAGTTAGATCTTCAAGCATCCAAAAGTCTAGTTTATCAATTGATTCATAATCCATGGGATCATAATTCTCTTTCTTTTTTTTCAATTGATTCCTATAATGCCAACAAGATAGAAGATCAACATTATTATATTTCATTAAACTATAAAACAACTTTTCAAAAGTCATGACTTCTAAGATTACCTAAACTTTAACCTCAGATTGTAGTTTGTGAAAACCAAATCATCAAACCGCTAATGCTCCAATATGTTTCTTCTTTTATTGTGGAATGCTCAAACATGCTCCAATTTCTTTCAAAGCCAGAAGTAGTCTGGCTAAAGAACAAGTATATTAATTTGTTGCAATTCCAGTATTGAACCGCGATAGTTCAGCCACCACTCATCTGCAAAATAAAACAACAGACATTTAGTTTGTGTTAATAATCATAATATGTGCTTTAAAATATGAAATTTAATATAATTACGAGGGATTAGTTTTTGAGCTGTTTTTTCACATGAATCCTGGTCAAATGATCCTTTACATTCACGATTGTTAGAATATTAGGAAATATATCTCTCATTTATTAGGATCCCATGATTAGTTCCCTGATTAGAGGATCTGATTAGAGGGCATTAATTAGTAGTTATGAGTCTTTATGAGTCTTTATTAGGCTTTATTGTATTTCCTAATTTACCATCTTTACCTTCTTTGTTCTCCCTTGCTTCACCTATAAATAGGTTGTAATTCTCTTAATCTAATAAGACAATATAGAGAGTGTTTATACCTCTAAACTTCAATATGGTATCAGAGCCCAGGTCCGAGGCCACGAGAGCGAGAGAAACAAGTGAGGGAGAGAGAAACAGTGAGGGAAAGTTCTCCGCGAGTTTAGGGTTCACTATAGGCGGCGAGTTAGACTACACCGCCTAGCCTGTAAGGACCGGAGGGCTCCGATCGGCGAAACCCAGAAGTCCGGCGACGATCCGGCGTCTCCACGACGGCGCGTGGTGTACACGCGCCTGACGATCACCGAAGCTGCGACGGCGCGTGACGGCGCGTGACGGAGTTTTCTCGACGGCGACTTCTTGTTTCGGCCTCCTGCTCTGATTTCCGGTGAGACCCAGTGGTTAGTACATTCTCCGGTGACTTTTTTGAATTTTCCGGCGAACTCTCCGGCGAAAATTCCAGATTCCGGCGACTATTTCTTTCATCCAGAAACATGGATTCCTCTCAGAGTCCTCCTATGTTCGGAACATTTCCCGGAACTTATCCCATGGGTTTTATGACCGGTACCGATTCTCAAACTCAAAATTCCTCTTCTCCTTCTTCTATGACCATCAACCCAGTACCAAATGTAACCTCGAGATGGCTTGAATTTACAGACCATCACATTATGGCTATTAGCCATAAGTTTAATGGTAGAAACTATCTCCAGTGGTCACAAAGCGTGCTGAGGTATATTCGAGGTAAGAGAAAGGAGAAATACATTATCGGGCAGCCCTCAACCAGCCCCGATGACCCTAATTTTGACACTGTTTATTTGAAAACAACCAAGTCATGACATGGTTGTGTAATTCAATGACCTTGGAGATCGGTGAGGGATATCTCGCTTGCACACACGGCAAAGGAAATATGGGATGCCGCTAGGAGGACCTACTCCTCTCTTGAAAACACCGCTGCCCTGATTCACCTGAAGAGACAACTTCGGGATCTACGACAAGGTAATCAGTCCGTAACTGAATATTATAATGCATTGCTGAAATTGTGGCAACAACAAGACTTGTTTGAGGTCCACCCTTGGGAAACTCTCAAAGATGTACAATTGTACAAACAAATTGTGGAAGAAGGAAGGATACACGACTTCCTCTTAGGCCTAAATGATGTTTTCGAGGAGGTAAGGGGACGAATCATGGGGCAGAAGCCACTCCCACAACTCTTTGATGTGGTTAACTTTGTGCAATTTGAGGAAAGTAGGAAACTCTTGAACCGGAGTGGACCAAGCAACATTGAAAGCTCAGCTCTTGCAGTTCAGGGACCATCTGGGACCGCAAAACCAATAAATGGTGCAACTATTGTAAGAAAAAGGGCCATACTAAGGAAGAATGCCGGAAACTCCATGGAAAACCCTCCGGGGGGAAATCAAACTTCCAAAGTCACCTGACCACAGCTGGACCAAAGGTGGAGAGTGACAATCACCTTAGTCAAGAGGAATTACAGATGTTCCGTAGAATGCTCGAACAATATACAATCAGTAATTCTATTATTGCTCTCAATGCCGTGATGACCAATGACGATACCGGATTGTTGACTCAGAGCTACGGATCACATGACCCGTAACAAAACTCTATTCTCGTAACCTTAAACGTGTCATGAACACCTCAAAGTAAAAGTAGCTAATGGTGTATTCACACAAGTTGAGGGCATTGGTACTGTTACATTATCCGACCACTTGGCAATACATAACGTTTTGTTTGTACCGAACTTACCCGTAATCTGATCTCGTAAGCAAATTGACTAGCGGTAAAATATGTCGAGTGATCTTTGATGATGGTTTATGTGTGTTTCAGGATTTAAGAACGAGGAGGACGATTGGGACTTCTAGAGAATGGGATGGATTGTTCTACCTTGAAGGGTCAACCTCAAAGAATAAAGAAACGTGGAAGGCAAGACGAGCGCCGGTTAGCTCAAATTCACGTAATAATGATATATTGTTGTGGCATTGTCGATCAGGCCACCCTAGTTTTGATTATATGAAACATGTGTTTCCAAATTTATTCAATAAAAATTCTGTTCCTTTTCATTGTGAAACTTGCCAATTTGCAAAACAGACACGATCCTCATATCCCAAACAACCCTATACTCCCACCTCCCCATTCACATTGATTCATAGTGATATTTGGGGCCCTGCCCGACTAGCCACTCTCACTCATACCAGGTGGTTTGTTACTTTTATCGATGATCACACTCGCACCACATGGGTTTATTTAATGAAAGACAAATCCGATATCGCCAAAGTCTTTCAAAACTTCTATACCTTTGTACGAACCCAATTCAACACGTCCATTAAGGTGCTTCGAAGTGATAATGCCAAGGAATACATGAGCACAACCTTTAAAGAGTTTCTTGATCGTCAAGGAATTCATCACCAAACGCCTTGTCCATACACCCTCAACAAAATGGGGTAGCCGAACGAAAAACCGTCACCGTTGGAAGTAACCCGTGCCTTGCTAATGGAACGAAATGTTCCTACCATATTCGGGGTGATGCCATCCTCACCGCGGCTTATCTCATTAACCGCATGCCTTCTAAAGTTCTCAAATACGACACCCCAATTCAAAACCTCCTGAAATTCTTTCCAAATTGCCCCATCATCAATTCATTACCTTCCAAGGTGTTTGGACGTGTTGTCTTTGTTCACAAAAAGGAGGGCAACAAATTTGGTGCTCGCTCTGACAAGTGTATATTCCTTGGCTACTCCTCCACTCAAAAAGGGTACAAATGCTATTGTCCATCTTCCAAGAAACTCATTGTCTCCCGGACACCATTTTCTGAAGACGACGCTTATTATCCTAAATTACCCATTCGGGGAGTATTCGATATTGAATGGCTAATCTTGGATAGATCTAATTCCAACACCTCAAAGTCACCCGATACATCATCCGAACCACCTAACCTCATAGCCTCTCTTGACTCACTTGCTCCCACAAACCAGCCTAACACATACATTCCACCCCAACCCGAATCCAATGAACCGGAAACACATGTTGAGATCAATTCGTGGATGGATGCGGAGCACGACAAGAGATAGAGATCGAACTGCACAATCGGTAGAACTATCTCTCCCATTCAAAGGAACGACCATGAATCCAATCCGGATTAAATCCCGAAGAATCGGGTTGGCCTATTGCCTTGAGAAAAGGGGTAAGATCGTGTACTCAACATCCTATTCAACGATTTGTTTCATATGGTAATCTGTCGCAAGAATGCAAAGTTTTGTTGTTAACAAGGTACGATAACCGTTCCAAATACATTTCAACAAGCTATGGCTGATCCAAATTGGAAGCAAGTCGCAGAAGAGGAATTGAGGGCACTCAAGGAAAATAGAACATGGGAGATCACGACTCTTCCTAAAGGAAAGAAACCAAGTGGGATGCAGTGGATCTTCACTCCGAAATTCAATCCCGATGGCAAGATCAACAAATACAAGGCGAGACTTGTTGCAAAAGGATATACCTGCACGTACGGGTAAAAGATCTTGGACAAATGAGATATTTTTTAGGCATGGAAGTAGCAAGGACCAAGAAGGGCATCAATGTCTCACAACGCAAGTATACATTAGACTTGTTACATGAGACAGGAATGTTGGGCACTCAACCGTAAGGGATACCAATGGAAGAGGGATGCCACTTAGAGATCAAACCACAAGGTATTCCATGCTAATGCAGAGATACGTAAGACTTGTGGGAAAATTGATATACTTAACCCATACCCGTCCCGACATTAGCTATGCGCTTGGAATAGTAAGTCGGTTTATGCATCAGCCCCAAGAAGAACACATGGCGGCAAGTCCACAGAATTTTGAGCTACCTGAAGCTTAATCCTGGAAGGGGAATATTCTTTGAGAAAGGTACTACCAGGAACATAGAAATCTACACTGATGCAGATCATGCAAGAGATAGAGAGACCAGGAGGTCAATCTCGGGGTATTGTACATACGTGTGGGGAAATCTAGTTACCTGGAGAAGCAAGAAACAGACAGTGGTGTCACCAAGCAAAGGCCGGCGTAACTAAGAGCTGTCAACAAAGGAGTATGTGAAGGAATCTGGATTATCGACATCGACGAGTTGGGAATTCAACATGAGGGACCAATGCAACTCGTGTGATAACAAGGCCAGCATTGAAATGGTCAAGAACCCAAGATATCATGATAGAACCAAACATGTTGAGATAGACAGACACTTCATTAAAGAAAAGATTGAAGGTGCATTATGACACTGTCTCACATAAGATCTGCAGACCAAATTGCGTATATCCTAACTAAACCACTCGGCCGAATGAAGTTTGAAGGATTTCGTGGCAAGCTAGGATTGATCGACATATACTCTCCACTTGAGGGGGAGTGTTAGAATATTAGGAAATATATCTCTCATTTATTAGGATCCCATGATTAGTTCCCGATTAGAGGATCCGATTAGAGGGCATTAATTAGTAGTTATGAGTCTTTATGAGTCTTTATTAGGCTTTATTGTATTTCCTAATTTACCATCTTTACCTTCTTTGTTCTCCCTTGCTTCACCTATAAATAGGTTGTAATTCTCTTAATCTAATAAGACAATATAGAGAGTGTTTATACCTCTAAACTTCAATATAGATAGCAATTTGTTGCATCTAGATAGCAATTTGTTTCATCATTGTAACATAATGATCAGCATTGTCACGTGAGTTTGCCTCAAACAAATTGACCACAGCATATATTAGTCTATGCTTTCAAAAGTCAAGACTATACAATAATGCGGGATTCAACATATATGCCGCTACATGAAGTTCATTTTTCAAATGCTTATCCTAGCGACTTTGCATAATATTTGTGTAGGGCTTGTATAATTCCTTTTTCCTCTGAAACATATCCTTGATTACATTTTTGGCTCACTGCATGCCTTCACAGACACAAGGCAATGAATGTTTCTCATCCAAATCAACAATCTTATCAACGGAGACATAAGTCTAATATCAAAGTTATCACTCCAGAACCGATGATCTAGAATGATTGCAGTGAAAGTTTTCCCAGCTTCAATGCTTGCTAATTTGTGGTGCAAAAAATGATGATCAACAACCAAAACTTGTAAGTCATGTTTGTGCAAATATATGCTATGAAGGGTGATAAATGTGGTGGCAAATCTTGTTGCACCAGGACAAACAATTTCCTTCCAACTTGTTCTTTTCCTTAACCATGACAAGAAGGTCAAATAACTATAGGCAAATACAGTTTTGCAAGGTCTGACACATGAGGCATGGATGCAATGTCTTTCAAAATAAGATTCAAATAGCGAGCCACACAAGATGACCAATAAATGGTCTTATATTTATATCAATCTACCACATGCCACATAGTTAGAAGCTTTGTCAGTCACCACACGGACTATATTTGTAGGACCTATCCACTCAACTTCTTTGAACAATGCGAATAGAGTGTTGGCATCTTTAACTAAATTCGAAGCATCAACTGATTTCACCAATACCATGCCATGTACTGAATAGACTAAGAAATTAATCAGAGTTCACTGTCTAATATCAGTCCAATCATCAGCCATGAGTGTGTAACCATTTAGCTCGATGGCTACCAATCATTAATTGACATTATTTTTTACAATCTCTCAACAAACTAACTCTGTACTTATGAAAACTAGGGACCTTAAACCCAAGACCCATTGCAGTAGCACCATCAATAACTTTTTGAAGTAAGGGACAAGTCATTGCATTAAATAGAACACAATTCACATAAGCCCGATGAATAAAAGCCATGTTTACATTATACTGTGCTTCTCAATTTGCCCATGCACTCTTGATGTTTGGTTGGGCACCAGAAGTTGTTCTAAGGGCAAAATAATTGTTAACCTTCCCAGCCTCAAGAGCTTTCCTCTTTGAAATAATTGGTTCCTCAATTTCTCTAACTTCAAATTCTCTAGCTACATTTACATCATCATTAACAAAATGTTTTTTCTTTGAACCTTCTACCAAAGATTCTTTCATTCAAGCTCATATATCATGTGAGACTTTTTCACAAGAACTTACTTGACCATTCATACCAACCAGATGTTGCTTCAACTTATTTATCTCACCTCCCCTATAACTTGAAGCACATAAAAGACATGTAAACACATTTACTTTCCCCTCTTTCTTTATAGAAACATATTCCTAAGCCTGATCCATTTTTCCCACTCCCTGTGTTGCCTGTGGTTGGGGTTCACTATTGTAAGGAGGATAGCCAGATTCAAGATTAGGGGGTGAAAATATTACCAGTTACTTCATTTCTAGCCCCCATTAACAAACCACAAAGAAAACAAAAAACATCATTTCAACAATAGACACCAAGCCAAAATCACCAGTATGGTTAATAATCAAACCTACGATGAAGAACAAAACAATAACATCCAATGAAACGTTTTTCCTTGCTTTTTGTTTCACGACCAGTTCGCCAATTTCATTGGCTTGCTGTCTATCATGGTGCTTTTGGCTTGATGTCTATTGTTGAAAGGATGTTTTTTGCTTTCTTTGTGGTTTGTTGATGGAGTCTAGAAATGAAGGAACCAGTAATACTTTCACCCCTAATCTTGAATCTAGCAGTCCTCTTAACAATAGTGAACCCCAACCACAGGCAATAGGGGGTGGAAAAAATGTATTAGGCTTGGGAATAAGTTTCTATAAAGAAAGAGGGGAAAGTAAATGTGTTTACATGTTTTTTATGTGCTTCAAGTTATAGGGGAGGTGAGATAAATAGGTTGAAGCAACATTTGGCTAGTGTGAGTGGTCAAGTAAGTTCTTGTGAAAAAGTCTCACGTGATATACAAGCTAGAATGAAAGAATCTTTGGTAGAATGTTCAAAGAAAAAACATGTTGGTAATGATAAAGTAAATGAAGCTAGTGAAGTTGAAGTTAGAGAAATTGAGGAACCAATTGCTTCGAAAGCTCCCGAGGCGAGGCTGGGAAGGTTAACAATTATTTTACACTTATGCCTGGTGCCCAACCAAACATCAAGAGTGCATGGACAAGTCAAGAAGCACAATATTAAACAAAAATGGCTTTTGCTCATTGGGCTTATGTGAATTGTATTCTATTTATTGTAATGACTTGTCCTTTATTTCAAAAAGTTACTGATGGTGCTACTGCAATGGGTCCCGAGTTTAAGGTCCCTAGTTTTCATGAGAACAGAGTTAGCTTGTTGAGAGATTGTAAAAAAGAATGTCAACTACTGATTGGTAATTATCGAGCTAAATGGAAGGAAAATGGTTGCACACTCATGGTTGATGGTTGGACTGATATTAGACAGTGAACTCTAATTAATTTCTTAGTCTATTTAATACATGGCATGGTATTTGTGAAATCAGTTGATGCTTCGGATTTAGTTAATGATGCCAACCCCTCTATTCTCACTGTTCAGAGAAGTTATTGAGTGGATAGGTCCTACAAATATAGTCTATGTGGTGACTGACAATGCTGCTAACTAAGTTGCATGTGGTAGATTGATAAAAAAATATATATATATAAGACCATTCATTGGTCACTTTGTGCAGCTCACTGTTTGAATCTTATTTTGAAAGACATTGCATCCATGCCTCATATGTCAGACCTTGCAAAGAATGCCTCTAATTGTATTTGCATATAATCATTTGATCTTCATGTCATGATTAAGGAAAAGAACGGGTTGGAAGGAAATTGTTTGTCCTGGTGTAACAAGATTTGCCACCACATTCATCACCCTTCATAGCATATATTCGCACAAACATGACTTACAAGCTTTGGTTGTTGATTAGCATTTTATGCACCACAAATTAGCAAGCACTAAAGTTGGAAAACTTTCACGACAATCATTCTAGATCATCGGTTTTGGAGTGATTGCTTTGAAGTTGAGACTTGTGTCTCTGTTGATAAGATTGTTGAGGATTGTTGATTAAGATGAGAAACCTTCAATGCCTTATGTCTCTAAAGGCAGGCAGATAGCTAAAAATGTACTCAAGGACATGTTTTAGAGGAAGAAGGAATTATACAAGCCCTACATAAATATTATTTAAAGTCGCTGGGATAAACATTTAAAAAATGAACTTTATGCAGCGACATATATGTTGAATCCTGCATTCTTGTATAGTCCTGACTTTATTAGAAAGGATAGACTAATGGATGTTGTGGTCAATTTGTTTGAGGCAAACTCAATTGACAATTTTGATCATTATGTTACAATGATGCAGCAAATTGCTATCTACTGTGAATATAAAAGATCCTTTAACAAGGTTTCATATGAAAAAAAATCTCAAAAACTAGTCCCTCATAGATATATTAAATTTCATATTTTAAAGCACATATTATGATTATTAATACATACTAAATGTCTTTTATTTTGCATATTATTGGTGGTTGTACTACGAGGGTTCAATACCGGAATTGCAACAAATTGCTATACGTGTTCTTAGCCAAACATTGTCTTCTGGCTGTCAAAGAAATTGAAGCATATTTGAGCGTATTCATAGTAAAATAAGAAACATATTGGAGCTTCAGAGGCTTGATGATTTGGTTTTCACAAACTACAATCTGAGGTTAGAGTTTAGGTCATCTTAAAAGTCATAACTTTTGAAAGGTTGTTTTATAGTTTAATTAAATATACTATAGTAATATCATTTCATTAATGTTGATCTTCTATCATGTTGGTATTATAGAAATCAATTGAGAAAGAAGAAAGAGAATTAAGATCTCATTGATCATGAATCAATTGATAAACTAGACTTTTGAATGCTTGAAGATCTAACTCCTGAATTTGATAATGTGGAATCGACAAATCTTCAGCTTAAACAAATAGGAAGGATTTTGAAGGTTTCTAACTATCTCTTGTATTATTTAAAATTATATTCGTACACAGAAGAATATAACTATATTTTTTACATAACTATTAATAATTCTATTCATTTCATATAATAAGTGATAAGGATGTTGCTGGGGCTCCATCTTTAAATGATGATTATGTTGCTCCTAGTTCTTTTACTTTTCTCCTATAGCTCCACCTGCTGATGCCTCAACACCTAGGGAGTTAAATGATGTTAATAATGATTATCATGATGAAGATCATTAGTTTGGTTATTTAAGGTGAGAATATTTTGTTATGTTGTAGGTGGGAATATGTTAATCATATAAGTGGGAATATTTTGTTATCATATATGTGTTTTTGATATTTTGCTAGAACGAATATTTTGCGATTACTGATTACAATTCAAGTGTCATTAGGTGGTATATGATATTGTGATATCAATTTGTAAAGAATATTTGACAAGTATATGATTATTTTACTAGTGATTTAAGGTATTGAAATTATATATAGTATTTGGAATTATGGATTGTGTGATAAGAAATTAAATTATTTCTCATTTTTTTATTCCTTACCAGTCAAGTCCCGAGTTAACTCCGATCTGACCCATTCACCCTTGACCCGATACCCTGACCTGTTCAGAGGCTGGTTCAGGTTTGATAACCTTGTTTGCAACCTAAACAAATCCATTCACATTATAACAAGTAGTGAGTGGATTAACAAAAGCAATAAATCTATGATTAATAGAAATCTGGATAATTGGATATAGCATGTGGGTCAAAAAATTAGCTCCCATGTAGCATTTCACTTGAAAGAAAACAAGTTGTATTTGAATGTATCAAGGGTGAAATTTTCAATGCTTGTATGTGTAAGCAGTAGATATCCTGTCATTTATGTCTAAGTAACTCATTGCACATGTTACCATATGAGAAACAATAAAAGCATAAACCTACCTTTGTTAGGGAATGAAGTGTCCTTGTACCTCTCACTAGATTCTAGACATCACCCATGGATGCATTATATTTTTTAATAGCACTTTTAAGTCACAAGTATCTAAAACTTTTTCTAAATCTTATTACCAATATTCAAGCAACCAACTACTTCAAATCAAGGTTTGGCAATCAAGATGATTCTCCTCAAAGGTTTTTTATAACAAGGTGAGATTTGGACATAGTTTGCTCACTCTGTGATCTAGTTGGTTCACTGCTGGACCAATTATCCTTAGGACCAAGAGATGCAGTATTTGACTATTTATAATAACAATCACAAGTACACCAAATTTATTACAAAGCCTTAATTAATTTACCTTGGCGAAGTTGATGGCAATTTTTTCCAAGGTTGGAGAGACCTTATAGTAATGTCTCACATAGTCCTCCACAACCACTTTCTTGTAGGTTTCTTCTTCCTCTGCAGCCACAGGCTCAATTAGGGTTCTTGGTGGAGGGTTATAGAACAAAGCAATGGACCCTCTTTCCACATCCCTATGGGTGATAACTCTATGCCAAGCACTATGGACAAGACCATTGCTCATGATCTCAAGCAAGTCACCAACGACCACTAGCAATTGGTCTTGTGGCCACGAAGAGACAGTGAGCCAGGTCTGGTTCCTGTTGTTGAGGACTTGGAGGCCTCGTTGGGTGGAGCTGAATTGGGTTAGGATTGTGAGGGCACTAGCATCAGAGTGCTGGTTAAGACCAATGGCTAGGTCTGGTCTTGGGCATGGTGGATAGTAGTTCACCCTCACTTTTATCTCACTCTCTGTGGGATGAAAGTACTTGAGGAAAACATGATGGTTTTCAATCGATAATGCCTCTGCCAATGCCACAAGCAAGAAGTCCATTACAACTCTTGCTTCTCCCACATATCTTTGCATTGCTTCCCTGGAATGAACCAAATAATGAAGACACTACTTTTTTCTGTCACTTTTTATGAGAAGCAATTAACATAATCATGTTGTTCAAAAAGTTGGTTAAAATTAGTTTGAGACAATAAATATGTAAAAAAGAATGTAACTTTTTTGCCAAAAGTGCCCTCATTTATGTAGAAAAGAGAGAATGTGTGGTGGAGAGAGAATGCAGGAATTAAATGCAATGATATGAGTACTCTCTCTGGTCCACGATTTATATCACTTCTAGAAGAATACCTTAGTCAAAATATAAGTCACTTGGGGAGTAATTAATGTTGTTTGTCAATTGTATTTTTCTCCCTCCTTCCATACCAACTTTAATATGGGTAAATTTAGAAAAATTTCTGAATTCAAGGCACATTTAACGAGTTAACTATATTTTTTCTTTTTTGATGAAGTTGAAGTGACTTATGTTGTTTTTTCCCCTCCTAAGTGACTTATGTTGTTGATCAGAGGGAGATACATAAGTAATTAAATGGAGGTAAAATAGAAACTAACAACAAAATTTGAGACAAACTCTAATTATCTTTTATAAAAGAGGAATCACAACAGGGTATACCAAAAAGTGTCTCATAAGAAAAAACGAACAGAGGAGCATTGTCTAGTCAAATAAGATTCTACTTCAAGGGCTAGCTGGGAGTATACAGGGATTATAGTTCAGCAGGACACAAACAGCTCTATCAAATTATATATCCCATTTTCCGGAAAGATTCATTTTCAGCATCAGAACAATGAGATTGGAGAAGGGTACCTGAAGTTGGTTGGTTTAAGGGGCCAAACACGCAGTCTCTCATCATCTTCAACAGGAGGAACTGCTCGAAAAGTTAATCGGTCAATCCAATCCAAAGCCTGATCTTCTGACTTGACATAGTTCCGGCCATATCCCATATTATCTATGTCACTGTAAGTTCCCACACAAGCTTTCTTCTCTGAAAAAGGCAATTCAAAGAAGCACTTTACCACATCCCTAGCACCATCCAAAACATCCAAGGGAATCCCATGATCCTTAATCAAAAACACACCTAAACGCCTCGCAGCATCGGCTAACTTGGCTAGCTCCTCTGCTCGAACCATCATGGACTTGGACCCTTCCTTCAGTGTGGCTAAGTTTACTGAAGGCATTTCCTCGAACACTTGGTGGGCAAATGTGGTTGAGTCTGGCCTCTTGAATCTATCAGGCAAGTTTTTGAGTCCTTGACGAGCTAGTTCTTGAACCACTGGGACCTTCATTGTTTTAAGGCTCCCTTTTTCGTCTAAGAAACTGGTTTGGTGGTAGCAAGAGTTTTCGGTATCTGTCTCCATGTTCATAATCACTCGGCCTCGAATTCTTCTATTTCCTCTTCCTCCTCCTCACTATTCTATTTAACTCAATTTGCTTCTTAGCTACAGAAGCAGAATCTAACTTGGTCGTTGGCAATAAGCATCTAGCTATCTTAGAAGCTCAATTAGAGTAGAGTACCAGGGTTTAAACAGAGTGCAGAATTGGTTGAACACGAGAAAATTATGCTTCCTTTATGTTCAAGCTCATCCACTGCCATAAATTAAGCTCACAAAATTTACCCCAAAGCTTTCCGGAGCTTAGTATTAGCATGTAAAAAGGAGAATCCCTCGCCTGGATGAGCTTCGTGTTCCTCTCTGATCCATACAATGCTGACGAGCCTCGCCGCAATCACGCCCCTCCCCGAACAAACCCTAGCTTCAGCTGGAAAAGATCAAACGTGTGGTTAGAATTTCACTTAACCCCACTGATATTTTATTTTTAAAAGTATTAAAAGATTCTGAAATTAAATTGGATTAAATCATTGGCTTTTAAGCCCTCATGTTTGGTTTGAGGGAAGGGGAAGGAGGGGGAGGGGAGGTGGGAGAAAAAAAAAAAGAGGGGAGAGGAAAACTTGTGGGCCCTACTATACTCAATTTTAAAATTTTTTTCCCTTCTCTCCTTTTTTTTCCCTCCCCTCCCCTCAAACCAAACATATTTAGGGAACCGGCTGGGGTCCTCTTCCCCTTACCATCCACTGCCCTCCTCTTCTTTAAAGTGGCGTCGTTTTGACGCCAATTGGGGGCTATTGCCTCTTTTTTTTTTTTTTTATATTCAAGGTGCTAAAAAGATACTTCAGGATACTGACGGGTATTAAAAAAATATTTCATGATCTTGAAAAAATATTTCAGGGTACTGACTGGTACTAGAAAGATACTTCAGGATACTGACTGGGGATACTGGCTGATACTAAAAAAAAATATTTTTTGATCTTGGAAAATTATTTTAGAATATTGAAATATTTATTAATATCCTAAAATAATTTTTCTAGATTATGAAGTATTTTTTTAGTACCATTCAGTATCCCAGTCAGTATCTTGAAGTATCTTTTTAGTATCAGTCAGTATCGTAAAATATTTTTTCAACATCCTAGAATAATTTTTCAAGATCATGAAGTATTTTTTCAGTATCCTAAAGTATCTTTTTAGCACCCTGAATATTTTAAAAAAAAAAAAAAAGAGGCAACAGCCCCCCATTGGCGTCAAAACGACGCCACTTTAAAGAAGAGGAGGGCAGTGGATGGTAAGGGGAAGAGGACCCCAGCCGGTTCCCCTCTTAGGAGCTCGCAGTTTGACTCTGTTCACAATTAGTGTCAACCCATTTAATCAAGGAAAAAAATTAGTTTCTTGCCCTTGAACTATTTATCTAATCTTATTTACAAGTGGCTTCTGACATATTCCACATAAGTTAAGAAAAACATTAAAACTTATAATTTTGTCATAAAATTTAACAATTTTCCAATATTATCCCAATTTAATACATAATATACCTCATAAAAAGTCAACGTAATAATAATTGAAGAGTATAATTATACATTTACATGAAAATTTGATGTTATGACTTATAAATGGAACCAAAATAAATCTCCTCTCTTTGCCCTATAAATATGACTTGGATGACTATTTTTAAGGAGCACTGGATATTTTAAACTATCAAATAATACAATGATAACTCAAATATAATATATTAAAAAGAATGCAATGTTTCCCTTACAACATATGCTTTTGGGTAAACCCTTTAAACATATGTTATTTTCATCGTTAGTTGACGAAGAAAATTACAAAAAACGTTATAGAAAAAATTTAAGTCTAAAAAGTTGCATATGAATGTTATTCTTCTTATTACGCTTAATGTAGAATATAATTAAGAGTTAACGTTGGTTCTAAATATAAAACATATTTCACATGTGTACCAATATTTTCCCAAATTAAAATTTATTGATATTGCATCAACAATAATCAAGTACTAGAAAAAATAGAGTAGGAAATAAGGGCCACCCGTTAAGGCCTGACTTCCGTAAAACCCTCATTTATGAAACCCAACCCTTATACTATTGGGTTAGGGTTAGGCCAGCGAGCTCATTTAACTAAAAAAATATTATTTTTTAAATATTTTTAAAGAAATAAAATTAAAACAATAAATTACGAATTTAAGATATAAATATTATCAAAATTAAATTATAAAAAATAAAGTTAAAATGACAAGGTACTATGGAAGAAAATTCCAACACTTTATACTTAGATGCTTACACTATCACATATAAAAACTATTACTGGTAGCTACATAACAAACAAACAAAATCTTTATAGGTATCTACACCTAAGAATTTATCCTAATAAAGTGAAAAGATGAGTGAAGCTACAATATAATAATGTAAGCAAAATTTAACTCTTTTTTTTTTGGGACTTGTATTTATACTACATACTCATATAAGTTTTGCAAATTGCAATATTCATCAATTCAAATAAAATTCACTTTTAAGTTTTACTATCTAGTTATTGTTTTGTTTTAAATTGAGATAAATTGTTATTAAAACTCATAAATATCTAGTTAAAATCATTATTTCATGTCCAAATTAGCCTATTTTTTAAGTTTAAATGAAGAAACTCATCACCTTTCTCAAGCTTCTTGTTGTCACGAAAGACTTCAAGGGAAGCTTGTTTAAGAGCAGCATGAAGATGGCTAGTGAAGTTGTTGCGGTTTCACCTCTAAAATTGATAAACACATCATATACTTTCTTAGAGCATTTGGCACAAAGCCAGAGCTTGAAAAACAAAAGCCATCAAAGTTTCTCTCTCTCTCTCTTCCTTCTTCAATAGTGATGAAAGAAGTAAAGCATTGATCGGCCATTTGGCATTGTTGGAAATAGTCTTCACAAATACTAAATGGAATCGCTCGGGTTGAGTCCACACATTACACATTAGGTGCTTAGAATTAGGTTACCTCTAAACTAGAGGTATGAATATTTTTTTTAAAATTTTTTATATATTGTATTTATTTAGATTTATATTATATATTGCTTTCTGATATGTTTTTTGCATCCAGTATCTTAAATTAATTAATTTTTATAATACTGGTGTTACAGATAAATACAGAACTGGAAATTAATTAATTTGAGATATTGAGTGCAAAAAATATCTTAAAAAACAACGTATAATTTAAATCTAAATAAATACAATATATAAAAAAAAATTAAAAAAATTAAAAAATATATTTATATCTCTAATTAGAAATATAAACACCTAATTCTTAGCACCTAATGTGAAGTCGCTCGGGTTAGAGTTACAGTTAGTAAGCCAGCCGTATGTAACTAAAGTTACTATAACTATGGTTAACTATATATGAGCAGATCATCCAGTGCCTACCTATTATAAACAGTAGACTCGTACACTGTACAAAGCGACCTTAGGGCAATACAAGTACTACTCAGTGTGTCTTTTCATATTGGGATAGGTCAAGTGTGTTGTCTGCATTTGAACTAAACCACCGGTTGATTACAGAGTGGTACGGCTTTTTATAGATTTTTATACACTCAATAACTTTACTTAAAATAAATATAGTCGTATAGTTTTAATAAATAATTATTGGTAGCTTTAATGTGTTTAATTTTCATGCCCTTAGTTCTTTAATAAAGTTAATTATAAGGGTTCATTTGGATCGATCCAAATAGGGGGTGGGAAAAGGAAGATTGAATTTTCTTTCTAACGGTGGCAGTTTGATTCATCATTCACCCCAGAAAATATTTTCTCGTTGGCCCCCATTTTTCAGCAATTTAATGAAAATGGGTTGTCACAATAAATGGTGGGAACTTATTTTCCAGCGCCAAAAACCCAAATGTACTTGATGTGATGGTGGATTTGATATAAAGTGGTGAAGGAGACGAGAGCAATTCACACAACTAGACCTAGAGAAAACGAAAGGAGCTGAAGAATAGAAAGGGCAAGCTGTTTTTTCAGTGACAACATGAATGTGGTTGAGTTAAGTGAAGA
Source organism: Acacia pycnantha (assembly GCA_025563575.1). Taxonomy (NCBI): domain Eukaryota; kingdom Viridiplantae; phylum Streptophyta; class Magnoliopsida; order Fabales; family Fabaceae; genus Acacia; species Acacia pycnantha. The sequence goes on from JAMWYP010000085.1 coordinate 3,139,571, forward strand.
GGCCCTTGCTTGTTGAAGCTAGTTCGGAGTAGGCGGAGGTAGTGTACACTTCATTGCTAGGAGAAATGTTGGTCAACTACAACTCGACCATGAAGTACCCATGTAGTAAACATGGTTAAATCTGTAATATTCCATACAAGGGAAGTAGTCTTGACTATATGCGCTTGGTGGATGCACAACGGTTTAAAGCGAAGTTACATAACCATGAGCCACATAACATGCTTTTCTTTTCCAAGGAAGAAGCACAGATACCAGGGAGATGCTACATCGATACAACTACCTTCTTATGGAAAGCTCTACAATTCAAACTCTAGCCCACTAGATTTTCCAACTAGATAAGATTGAGGAAAAGTCTTGGACACCCCCTCCTGCAAATATGATCCGCATTGATGTGGACAGCTTTGTGCGACACCAACACCAAGCAGCTTGCGGGGAAGTGATAAGGAATGCTCAGGGTGAATGGCTGATGGACTTTTGTAATATCTGAATAATTATTTATCTTAAATATTATATTTTGATAAATAATACCTATTTCCCGTTTTCATTATACGGGCGGGTCACGGGTTGAGGCACGGGGCACCCGTGCCCGCCCGTACCCCGTATATGTTTTTTTTTTTTTGGACTTTCTCCTCAGGATAGCTTCAAATTAAAGATCAAAACCGCGGGAGTGTGAGAACGTGAGGGCAGTTTCGTCACTCCGTGGAGTTGGTGCGAATATGGGTTCCACTTCTCCTTCTAATTGACACGTTGAAGTCAAATGGCCCTAATTGTCATTTCCCCACCAAATATTGACGGGGTCCGCGCAATATTATTTCATCTGGATCCTTCAACTCCAGCAAACATGTTTATCCAAATGCCCCAGCCCCCAAGAATGCCTCCATCATCATGTATCATATTTCTATTTCATACTAGATCAGCATGTTTATTTTTTAAAAAATTAAAAAATTATTAGTTATTCGTACGGAAATAGAAGATCACTGAAGCAAATATGATATTGCTTCTTACTATTCAAGGAAAAATGGTATTGATCTACATATTACATATATGATAAAACGTAGAAAATACACGCAATTCCTAAATAATTAAAATAGAATGAAACATGTATGGATTTTTAATAATAAGTGTATATTAATAAATATATTGAAGTTCAAATACATGTAATTAAGATATTAAGATAACTGAGTGATAAAATAAATGTCCAGCTATTATGGTGATTAGATAGACTGGAAATCAATATTAAGAATGAAGGTTCAAATCTTATAAATAAATAAAAAAACTGTTATGGCCAAAAACGCAACAACAAAAACTGTTTGATTAATATATGCCTAAATTCATTTTACCTATTTTTAGTAAAAATAAATGTGACAAAAAAAGGAGTGGACAAGGCAAGCACTTATGGGTCAAAAACAGAACAAAAAAAATTCTGTTTTGGGCCCATAAACTTTCTTGACAAAAAGGTGTGTTGGGCCAAAAACCTTGAGAAAAAAAGGTCGATATGTAACGGGTGCCCTGCACCCGTTTTAAAACCCGTTTTGCCCCATACCCGTTTGCCCGTGCACCGTTTTGCCCGTCCGTACCCGTTTTGCCCCGTCCCCGTTAAAAATAAACGGGCGGGACGCGGGTTACCCCACGGGGCAGCCCCGCCCGCCCGTTGCTCACCCCTAACAAAGAGGCAAAAACCCATTTTATTTTAGGAAGCATAAGTTGCCCTATGATTATTAAATTAATGCATGGAGCATAAATGACCAAAGTAAACCCAAAAGTTGTGAGAAAATAATTAATCCAATTAAAGAAAATTGCCAACAATTAGTAGATAATTAAATCTTCATTAATTAAATTAATTCCAAAAACTTTCATGATTAATTAAGTAACATGTTTTAAAGGCATGATTAAGAAGGGTATAAGATTGATTACATAAAATCCCTAGCAAGTAAGCCTAATTGATCAACAAAGGATGTGTTAAGCATAGGATTAAGACACTAATCAAGCTTATTAATTAACTTTGACAAGTCAACACAAATCAATGGTTTGGATTAGAATTAATAAATTTAAATCCAAGGCCATAATTTGATTCCATAAAGTAGAATCCTTGTGAAATAAAATCATCCAATGGAAAATTTTCTAAGTAATATAAGATTAAATTAAACATAACAAAATTAAAATAAAAAGGGGGGGGGACGTTTGAGTGTGTGAGAGAGAGAGAGAGAGAGAGAGAGTTGTGAGAGTGTGTGTGTGTTGTGAGCCTAGTGTGGAGTTGTGAGTGTGTGTGTGTGTGTAGTGAGCCAAGTGTTTGGAGAGAGAAAGAGAGAAGATATTTTGAGAGTTTAAAAGCTATTGGGATTAATTCAAGACATAAGTAAATGAAAACCGATAGAAAATAAATTGTGTACTGAAATATGTTAATCATAGATCAAATATAAGGACTTTTTATGAATAAGTATATTTTTAGCTTGAAGTAGGTTATCTCCGAAGTCATTTCCTTAACTTTTGGGATTTATCCTAAAATGACTAAAAGGCCAGTAAAAACTCATAATTGAACCATAATTCTTGATATTCCAAGTACTTCTCATGAGACTTACATAAACTTCAAAATTTATCTCTAAAAATATTTGTGTTATAAGCACATGTAAGTAGAACATTAAGTAGGGGAATTAATTGGTAAGAGGAAATCCATAAGGGATAGGGTTCATTAATGAAGTGGAAGAGATAAGGGGGAGAGAGAGAGAGAGGGACGTTTGGGAGAGAGAGAGAGAGGGACGTTTGGGAGAGATGGAGGGTGAGGATGAGAGCTCAATTTTAACCCTAGATCCAATGGATGAGATTTGAGAAGAGGAAGTTCAATGGAACTACCAAAGTGCCACACCATTTTCCTATAAATAGGCATCTTCTTCCATTTGAATTCTCACACCAAATTGCAAAGAGCAATTCGAAAATTTGAGAGGAAGTGAGAAGGAAGAGTCTTGGAGAAGGAGGAGCAAGGTTCTTGGTAAGTTCTTGATCCTTAGCTTTTAAGTTATAGTCTTTTGTTTAGTAGTTCTTAGTATAAATGTTAGTTAGATCTAGGAAGTAGGAAATAAAATTCTTATTCTTGTTTTTAAGCCTCGTTGCATTGAAAGATGTCTGACAATGTAAAAACATGGTAGGAAGTAAGTTTTGAAAGTTGAGAGTCAAAGTAGCGAAGCTCTGGCGAAATTTTATCGGTTAGCGATTTCTAAAGTCAGGGGTAAAATAGTCATTTGTGACTAAAATATCTGTTAGGATATTTTTTATTAATTAATAAATACGATATTATCCTTATAGGATATCTGTGATCGCATCCGACCGACAGTCGTATCGTATTCATCAACGAAAGTACCTACGCGTATTGTAACACTAACTCTGATGCTTATTGTATGCTTATAAGTGATAGACGATAACTTTACATCTGTTGTGTGCTTATGTACTATTGGGATACATCTGCTGTGTGCTTACGTACTATTGGGATACATCTGCTGTGTGCTTACGTACTATTGGGATACATCTGTTGTGTGCTCATGTACTGTTGGGATACATCTGTTGTGTGCTCATGTACTGTTGGGATACATTTGCTGTGTGCTCATGTACTATTGGTATACACCTGCTGTGTGCTTATGAATTGATATACCGCTGTGATGTTGTAAATATCTGCCATCCATATACTATCATATTTAAGCATGAGGTTAACTGTTACCTGAGGTCCGGTGGGCATTGGACCTCAGCTCTTAACATAGCTTCAGGGTCTGGAGGACCGAGGGTCGAAGATAAGGGCAAGCGGCACGCTTAAAGTTCCAGCCGGAGAATTTCTTTTTGGATATGTATCATCGTACTCTTAAATATTCGGATAAATTGGATGAAGGAAATGATATGATGTAATGCTCCTTAGAAGTGAACCTATAACTATCCTGACTTGTCTAATGATGTGAGAGTTAATCAATTCACTAAATCTAATCAAAAACCCCAAACATGATGTGATTCAAGCGGCCGCTTCTCAACAAATATTTGTCCTAAACACTAGCTAACTACTTGTTAAGGAACTTTTAAAAATCACTTGGTGTGAAATTTAAATCGAGTTAATAAAACTTGCTTCCCTTAATAATGAATACTCACAGAGACACCCAACAACAACACAAATCAATTATCATACATAATAACGTGCCAGATAAAACAATTTCAATGAGTGCAAATGGAAAACATACATAAAATCAAAACTTAAGTCTTACAACTCAATTCAAACCATAATAATCCAAATAACAAATATTATAACGCATAATCTCTGTCTTGAATCCAAATCAAAATAATTCCTAACAAAGGAAAATCATTAAGTTCAAGAGAAAATTAATTGGAAAGCAAATACTCCCCTAGTTGAAGCTCTCAAGCTCAAGCCATAGCATCCAACTCCAAAGAACACAAGAAATTTTGCCTCTCATGATTTGATGTCCTAATCCTCCACTTTTGAGCCTACAACTTGTGCCATTTATATAGGAACACGTTAAGGTACAACTAGTAGCCTTTAGGGTTGAGTGTTCTAGGCTTTAGTGTGTGTGATGGCCCAATTTTACATGAGAATGAAAGGTGAACATGAAAGCCTATTTTTAAACACTTTTCTGAGGTTTCTAAATGTGCTTTGAATGAAATCAATTGGTCATAATGGTGATGAAGGTAAGCTTTTGCTTTATGAGTAAGTCAGTATAGTTTCATAATTTGAATATGATTACTCGGGCTTCGGTTTTTCTAAATTTTCTTAGGATTTTTGAAGGTTTCATGAAGTGAATTGAATGCCTAATTTGCTACATAGAAAGGGAAATGAGTGGTGTCAAGCTTTCTCCAAAATAGGAAATTAGATGCCTTAAATTTAGCTAGGGGCAATGATAAGTGCAGATTTTATAATTAAATAAGTATCAATTCTGAGATATATTGGATTAAATTTATTACTATTTATATATCTTGCAGGAGTTATTAGCTGATTGAGAAAGGAGCAGAAAAAGAAAATCAATTTGAATAAATTGTGTGATATGAGAGAGTGGATTGCAAAAGATTTGGAGATGATGGAGATCTCAAAAGGATATTGCATATCTTGTATTTAAGACAGGATCAGATCACGACCAAGTCAGCCTAAGGGAATTTCTATATAAAGAGCAAGGGAGATACACACTAAAAAAACCACAGAGAGACAAGACACAGAAGCAACCAGAGTACACACGAGAGAAAATAATATCCTTATGCTCTCTAAACTTCGGTATTTACCAAAGGTTTAGAGAGAAAGGATAAAAGGAAGAAAAGGAGGAGATTTGAAGGAAGAAAGAGGATGCAAGAACAATTCCAATTTTCATCTCTTTTCTTCTATTTTGTTAATCTAGCCATGCTCGGCTAATTTTCTTTAGTAGTTAGGGCGAGGATGAACCCTATGCGAATTTAAGTATTTGTTTGAATTCTTGATTGAACGTTATTTTCCATGATTGAATGAATTATCTTTGCTTAAAGCTTTCTTAAAGAATGATCACCTTTTAGATTGTTCATAGGTTGGTGTATGACAATAGAGATGTTGGTGCATTTAACTGGAACCGTTAATTCATCATAGAGTTGCATGACCTAGACATAGGCTTACGAGTTTATGCGATCTTATAATTCTGGTTTAAATAATTGATCTTTCCAAACAATACTAAGACATTAGGTTGTTTTCAAAGATAACGGACTAAGGTAGCGTCAAGACATTGGGACTTAGTCTAATTTTAGAGAATTGATCGTCAATCATGTGAAATAATAGGCAATTAGGGATTTAATTCAAATACTTGGATGAACATAGGGGGATTTCTATGCCCTAGCTACGTTTTTCTCCACTGATTAACTTTTCTAAACTATCGTCTTTGAGATTCTTCATCTTGAATGCGTGATTTCTATTAAACTCTTTAAAAATTCTGTTAAGTTACAACTCACCCTCTTTTACTCATTTGTCCAACTAAAGCTAAGATAACGAATTAGTGGTCGGAATACTAGTCCTCGTGGGACGATCTTTTCTCACTACTTTATTACTTGATACGGCCCGTATACTTGCGGAGTTTATAAGGCTTTAAAGTTTTGCCCTATCAAGTTTTTGGCGCCGTTGTCGGGACTATTTATTTCAACACTAAGAGTAGTTATTGAAACTCTAGATTGGATTTTTCTTTTTCTTTTGTTATCATACTGTTTATGCGAGGTACCATTGATGTAAATTCTCTGCAGCTTGATCCCGAAATTGAAAAGACAAAGAAAGAGAAACCGAAACTTGCTAAACAGAGAAAAGGAAAGGTTGTTAGCTCTAGTACGAGACTAAACCAGTTATAATGGCGAGAATATTACGATCCTCCTCCTCCTCCTCCTCCAAAAAGGACCATGGGCGATTACATGACGCTTAATCTCGCTGTGGCTGCAACTAGCATCGTCAATCCCGTTGTGAATGCAAATAATTTTGAAATCAAGCCATCTCTCATAAGCTTGGTTCAACAAAGCTCTTTTAGTGGGAGTGATTTAGAGGATCCTAATCAGCATATCGAGACTTTTCGCGAATTTGTGATACCATCAAGATGAATGGAGTTTCGGGAGATGCTATTTGTGTGAGACTGTTTCCTTTCTCTTTGACGGGCAAGCAGAGCTTGGCTTCGTTCTTGTCCTAATGGAAGTCTCTCCACTTGGGACATTATTACCACAAAGTTTCTTGAGAAATTTTTCCCTTCTTCTAAGTATACAAAGTCGCTTTCGACATCAATTGCTTTACTCAAGGCAATGGGGAATCATATTGTGAAGCATGGGAAAGATTCAAGGAGTTGCTTAGGAGGTGCCCACAACATGAGCTGCAAGACTATGATCAGGTGAGAATATTCTTCAAAGGGATGCTTCCGTCCTCTAGGATGATGATTAATGCTGCAGCAGGTGGTACGCTAAAAAATAAAACTCCCGAAGAAGCATTGGAGTTGTTTGAAGATATGGGGTCCTTTGAGAATGAACCTGTTACTCCACAACCAAAGAGGGGAGTTCTTCAGCTAGACTCCTACAATACAATGTTGGCCCACAATGAGACCATTTCCCAACAAAACAAGGTGATCCAACAAAGAGTTAGCTTCCATCACTAAACAACTTGCCTCTTCTCAAGTATCATCTATCACTTCTCACCTCCTTTGCTTTGTGATTTTTGCCAAGGGGAACACGCTAATGGGGAATGTGCAGCATTCATTATCAAGAAACAACTGAGGTAAAATACATGGGTAATCCTCCTAGAAATCAGTTTAATCCTTATAGCAACACATACAATCTCGCCGGAAATCTCACCCAAACTTCTCCTATAAACCCCAAGCAAGACACCAAAGCAGCTCCACCAAAACACCACTACCGATCCGGAAAAGGCTTTGACACAGCTTGACTCTTTCCACTACCGAATTCATACAGAAACAAAAGCTTTCCGTAATGAAACAAGGTCTACTCTAAAAATCATGAGGCTTCGATCCGAATTTGGAAAATCGATTGGTCGCTTATCAAAGCAAATAGCAGAGAGAAGCCAAGGGTTCTTCCCTAGTGATACTGTGGTCAATCCAAAGGAGCATTGTAAGGCCATAACTACAAGGAGTGGTATAGTGGTTCAGCCGGTTGAGAAATCTGTTCCAATGAAGGACAAGTCTGAGAAAGGGGAGGAAGAGGTTGAGCAATGTGATGTGCAGCAGGTTCCAAAGGAGATAGCTACAAAGAAGCCTCCCATTCCTTCTTATGCAAAACCTCCTTACCCCCAAAGGTTCAAGCAGCAGATTCAAGCAACAAGATGCCGTGTTCTGGGATATTTTTAAGAAATTGCGATTAACATTCCTTTTGCGTAAGCTCTTGAAAATATGCCTAATTATGTAAAGTTCATGAAAGATTTGCTTTCCAAGAAGCATAAGTTGCAAGAGGCGTAAACGATAGCATTGACTCAAAGAAGTGTAGTGCCATCATTCAAACTAAGTTGCCACCAAAGCTTAAAGATCCGGGCAGCTTTAGCATTCCTTGTGCAATAGGGAATGTCAATATGGGCGAGCACTTTGTGATCCGGGAGCTAGTATTAATTTAATGCCCTTATCTGTTTCAAAAGCTCTCGGAATTAAAGAGATGAAGCCTACTATGATGTCATTACAGTTGGCGGATAGGACCATTAAGAAGCCGAAGGTGTCATTGAGGATGTGCTTGTGAAAGTGGACAAATTCATCTTCCGGTGGATTTTGTGGTTCTTAACATGGAGGAAGATGCTGAAATTCCTTTACTTTTGGGAAGACCCTTCTTGGCTACCGCTAGAGCGGTAATTGATGTAGTCTGCAGGAAAATGGAATTCCAAATGAATGACGAGAAAGTCACTTACAATGTGTTTCAGTCCATGAAATACCCAGCTGATAATAGTGACTGTTTCAAGGTTGACGTGGTTGATGAGGCCATTCAAGAAGTTTTTCAAAAAGGTTCAGATGAGCCTATGGAGGATGATCTTGCTCAATTGTTACAAGTGGAAGAAGAGGTTTCAAAAGGAGAATTCTCATTTACAAAGTTGAGGAGTCAAGAAGAAAGATTATGATGCGCCACCTGTTACTCCTAAGGTGGAACTAAAGGAGCTCCCGTCTAATCTGAAGTATGTTTTTCTAGGGAAGGATGACACTTATCCCATTATTGTTAGCGCTGAGTTGTCCCCTACTGACGAAGAGAAGTTGCTGAAAGATTTGACTACCCACAAGACTACCATAGGGTGGTCTATATCTGATTTAAAGAGGATTAGTCCTTCATTTTGCACTCATAAAATTGTTATGGAGGACCATGTGAAACCAGTAAGGCAGCCCCAGAGGAGACTTAACCCGACTATGAAGGAAGTGGCGAGAAAGGAGGTGGTGAAACTGTTAGATGCAGTGGAGAATGTGTATGGATTGTAGGAGGTTGAATGATGTCACTCGCAAGGACCACTTTCATTTGCCATTCAAAAAAAAAAAAAAAAAAAAAAAATTTTTTTTTTTTTCCTTTTTTTAAACCACCCTCCTTCTTCTTTCTCTTTCTCTCTCACTTATCTGACCCAGATGGTCGAGGCCCTTTGCATCAAGAATATAGACCCAACTAGTTGTCAACCAGCTGAGGACGACAATGATTCCGACGATGCGATCACACATGAGGATGCCGATGACCACTCCGATGACTTTGACAGGAGCACTCTACATCAGAGTCCACGGCTTAAACCAGGGGAGTACTAGTTCCTTTCCTTTTATTTATTGTTATGACATTGAGGACACTGTCTGATTTAAGTGTGGGAGAGTTAAGGAATTGAATTCTTTGATGTTGCTTGTTCTTATTCAATTGAAAAGAATTCCCTTGAAAAAAATTCTTGAGTTTTTGTTCAGATTGACCTTAACTTTGAGCATCCCCATCTTAGAAAGTATTATCAAGTAAAACAATAAAAAGGAAAAGAATGTGTCAACTAAGCCCCGAGCATTGAATTTTTGTAAACAACGGAGAGGTTTTGAATATTTTGATACCTGATTCCTCTAGGAGATGCGATTATGCCCTTTGTTGACCAAGTAAAACTTTTGTTTAGGGAAAGGACTCAAGTGAGTTATTATGAAAAAAAAAGAAAAAAAAAAAAAGAAACACAACTCCAATGATTTTTCTAGACCTACTTAGTAACCGGCGCTGCATCACCTATGTGCAGGGTCGCGTCAAACGGTAAGGTCAAAGAGGGTTATGAGTTGAGCTAAAAGCCTCTTGAGGTTCCTGTTGGAGTAACCGAGTAACCGGTGCTGCATCACCCATGTGCAGGATCGCGTCAAAAGGGGACCTACAACAGCTCAAGATTACGGTTCCTGTTGGAGTAACCGAGTAACCGGTGCTGCATCACCCATGTGCGTGGTCGCGTAAAGGGGACCTACAACGGCTCGAATAAAAAAAAAAAATGAAAAAAAAGTGTTATTTCTTACACGAGGATCCCTATAAAATTAACGCAAAGCTTGGTTTAGTGGGGCATTTGAATTTTTCTCGAGGAATTAAGTAGAATAATATTTTATTAAACTTATTGTGGTGCTTATTATCGGCTATTGTTCAAGGCTATTGGCTTAGTGACCCAATCTTATAAGACATTAATCGAATAAATTTTGATAACATGATCCGAGTGTGGTGGTAATCGCCACTTGTTTAGGAAAGTCAAAAACAATGTCATTCTCATTTAGATAATGAATTCTCTTTCTTTTGCTTGAGGACAAGCAAAGATTTAAGTGTGGGAGAGTTTGATAAGTGCAGATTTTATAATTAAATAAGTATCAATTCTGAGATATATTGGATTAAATTTATTACTATTAATATATCTTGCAGGAGTTATTAGCTGATTGAGAAAGGAGCAGAAAAAGAAAATCAATTTGAATAAATTGTGTGATATGAGAGAGTGGATTGCAAAAGATTTGGAGATGATTGAGATCTCAAAAGGATATTGCATATCTTGTATTTAAGACAGATCGATCACGACCAAGTCACCTAAGGGAATTTCTATATAAAGAGCAAGGAGATACACACTAAAAAAACCACGAGAGAGACAAGACACAAGCAAACCAGAGTACACACGAGAGAAAATAATATCCTTATGCTCTCTAAACTTCGGTATTTACCAAAGGTTTAGAGAGAAAGGATAAAAGGAAGAAAAGGAGGAGACAGCTGAAGGAAGAAAGAGGATGCAAGAACAATTCCAATTTTCATCTCTTTTCTTCTATTTTGTTAATCTAGCCATGCTCGGCTAATTTTCTTTAGTAGTTAGGGCGAGGATGAACCCTATGCGAATTTAAGTATTTGTTTGAATTCTTGATTGAACGTTATTTTCCATGATTGAATGAATTATCTTTGCTTAAAGCTTTCTTAAAGAATGATCACCTTTTAGATTGTTCATAGGTTGGTGTATGACAATAGAGATGTTGGTGCATTTAATCGAACCGTTAATTCATCATAGAGTTGCATGACCTAGACATAGGCTTACGAGTTTATGCGATCTTATAATTCTGGTTTAAATAATTGATCTTTCCAAACAATACTAAGACATTAGGTTGTTTTCAAAGATAACGGACTAAGGTAGCGCCAAGACATTGGGACTTAGTCTAATTTTAGAGAATTGATCGTCAATCATGTGAAATAATAGGCAATTAGGGATTTAATTCAAATACTTGGATGAACATAGGGGATTTCTATGCCCTAGCTACGTTTTCTCCACTGATTAACTTTTCTAAACTATCGTCTTTGAGATTCTTCATCTTGAATGCGTGATTTCTATTAAACTCTTTAAAAATTCTGTTAAGTTACAACTCACCCTCTTTTACTCATTTGTCCAACTAAAGCTAAGATAACGAATTAGTGGCTGGAATACTAGTCCTCGTGGGACGATCTTTTCTCACTACTTTATTACTTGATACGGCCCGTATACTTGCGGAGTTTATAAGGCTTTAAAGTTTTGCCCTATCAGGCAAGATAGGAAAGTTTCCTTAGTAGAAGTTGGAGCTGTGTTTTTTAAATTTAGTTAATGATTTAGGAGACCTAATTGACTTAGAATGAAGGTTTCCTAAATTGGTTTGATAAACTAAGTGGGGCCACTTGTCTCTTGGTTATTTAGGATGCAAAGTTGTGAAGGATTCCTAATCCTAGTAGGAGTACGATTGGAGATAAATTTCTAGATTCATGAGTTTCCTAAAACCTTGTTCCTTGATGCTCAGTTATTCTTTTTGGTTGTTGGGTGACGCCATTTAGGTGTTTATTGGAGAGAAAACTATTCACAATGACTATTGTACCCATCATTAGTTGACGCGGCACCTTTCTTGACATGGTTAGGAAGAAGGCTTTGTGAAATCACTCATTTTCCCTTCATTAATTGTTGGTGATGTCTTTTGCTCTCTTGGGTCGAGGAAGACATGTCATTTGGGCTTTAAGTGATGGTAATAGGGCCTATTTGAAGCTTATAGCTGATAGGTTGAATTGTGGGGCCCTAACCATGCTGAAAGTTAGCCCAAAATTAGCCTAAGGCCCTGTTCTTCATGGTTCCTCCAACACCTGCAAATGTCCACTTTCTCTAGGCTCCAATGCCAAAGCTATTTCATCATCTTCCGGCTCCTGTCAATGTTTTCAACCTTATTCTACAACTCCTTTGCACTATCCCAAAATCAAAGAAAATATACCTTTTAATTCAATATAGAGGAATTACAAAAACAATTGCAAACAAGCCCTTTTTTATGACATATTTTCGTGCAATATCTTTTAATCCAAAATAATCATAATAATCACATGTAAGCACAATATTGATGATAAAATCTCATAAAAAGATATGAAAAGATATGTTAAAATAGAGATATATCAATATCATCTAAATAATTAACCTATAAATAATTTTCAAAAAAATTTAGTTAAATTAGTTATTTCGAAAAAAATATGTATTGGTTTATTCTAAAATAGCACAAATGATCATATGTATTGGAAATTATTAGCATTGATAGAAACTCCATTTACACGAGCAATCAATATGGTTAGTTAATTTTAAAAAATATATAGATATTTGGGTGATAAAGTAAATTTAGATATTATATTTATGTTCAAAACCAACCTCGTAATTAGCACTTTCATATATAGCTCATACAATATGGTAAGTTGACGTTGTGTAATTTATGGGGTGTTTTGTTCATGCTCGGTTTTTAATTTCAATGCTTTACCCAAAATTGTGCAACGTGACCACTAATATGTAATTAAACAACAAAAGGTTAGCCTAACAGTGACTTGGCTCACTTTTATTTAATAGGCGTAAGACCGAGCACTACTTAAAAAAAATCTGATGTTGTCCATTACTTCAAATATTAAGGAAAGCGTGCCCAGCAATAAAACAATAATATATGATCACTCTGGAACTCCAGCTACTTTCCATGGATAACGAACAGTTCTTTTAATATTGTTCGCTTGAATGGAAAAGCTTGAAAGGGTCGTATCAAGCAGGTTATGAGTAACAACAAATATCACCTTCTTCATCGTGGATATGCAGACAATATGTAGCATCCTTAATTTTAACACTTTTACTACACATCCAGAAGAGCTTTGGTGCAAGCGACAATTAAAGCCCATAAATTGAAACTTGTATATTTATCCTTAGGTTACTATTCATTTCATATTCCAGTTCCATGGTCCAATTTTGAAAACTCGTTATTAATTCTGGGAAACTCATATGGGGTGATCTAAAAATAACTTAATCTGAATAGTCATGATCATCATGCATATTGAAATCATGATTTCAAGGCCACACTAACATACAATCACTTATTGATCTTCATATTTACATAGATTATATATATGCCAGGTTATTGATTTTATAACTCATAGCACAACATAGTCATGGAATTTTCTTTCTTCTTTTGGAGGCTCATAACCTAGTGTGGTTAGGAGGTGATACGTGGGAATACTAAGGAAAGGGGTAGTTTGGGAAATATGCTTATTAGGGTTATAAATAGGGGTTTTGAGGGTTGTAATGGGTGTCAAGTGAATTAGTAATTTCTAGTTTTTATTCTCTTTTCTCTTATAATGCTAACAAAGGTATCAGAGCCTGCCCTCTGGCCGCTGTCACCGACGCCGGAGGATCTCATTGCCATGAAAACTCTTTTTGAGCTCTATCGGCTGAATCAGGTGTCAACAGTGAAGGAGTACCACTACAAAAAAAACCATCTTTTGTCGCGGTTTATTTGTCGCGGTCAATAATAACTGTTACTAAATTCAATTTTGTAGCGGTTTTGTCCCTCAACCGCCACTAAATAGTAACGGAAGCCTTGACGAGATGATTTCGGCTATATAAAAAAAACCGCAACAAATTTGGCGCCACCTTGGCGCGCAATGGCGGGAATGTTTGTGGCGGTCAATTTGTAGCGGTTATTTGAGTCTAACCGCTACAAAGTTGGCGCCAAGGTTCGCGCCAACTTTGTTGCGGTTATTGTGTAGCGGTTTCATCACCAAAACCGCTACAAATAAACGAAACGACACAATTTTGTCGCGGTCACCAGGAAGAGTGACGTCAACCGCGGCACAAGCTACATTTTTGTAGCGGTTTCATAGTTAACCGCTACAAATATTCACACGAATCCCCACGGACATGTTGGACTATTTTCGGTTACGTCATTATGTATAATTTATTAGTGTGGACACTTTTAGAAAAATTAAAGAAAAAAAAATAAATGAATTGAAGGTTTGGTTTTTAAATATTTGTACCAAACTAATTAGTTTGATTCATAAAGTTTATGAATCAAACTAATTAGTTTGGAATTTTTTTTGGAAAAAAATTCATTTTGTAGCGGTTAATAAGAATAACCGCGAAAATATGTGGACATAAAGTAACCGCTACAGAATTTCAAGGGTCAGCTTTTTTGTAGTGGTTGTTGTAGCGGTTACTGTATAACCGCTACAGAATATCAACGGTCAGCTATTTTGTAGCGGTTTATGTGGCGGTGAGATGTAAACCGTTACAAAATTTAAAATTTTGTAACGGTTTCTTTGGTTAACCGCTACAAAATGTACGGATTTTTAAACAGTAACTCCTCATTTTCAAAGTCACACTTCCAACGGTTTGAGTTTTCACCGTTTTCACCTTTCAACCCATCTTTAAACTTTTACTTTTAAACTTCTACCTTTCAACATCATGGTTTCTGGAGGAGATAAGGGAAAGGGAAAAGCAGATGTCCCAGAGAAAAGGGGTTTAAGGGGGAGTAGTAGTAGAGGGGGCCGACGAGAGGGCGTCGGGCCCGACATATACCTCCGCCATCTCAGGGGCTGAATGAGTTTGCCGATCTCTTCGCCGATGAAGAAATTCCAAACGTGGGGACCGTAGGGGGAGATCAAGAAGCAAGTTTGTCGTTGAACGACTTAGACGACGAGAATGCGGAGATCCATATCAACATTCCCTAGCGGACGTGGAGCAGTTCATCGACCAGAAACCCAATGGCGGGACCACGGAACCCCGACAGCGCTTCGCTCCACCGGATTTACAGTGGATGTCGAAGGTATATCTAATTAGTTTTTTTGGGAGAAATTCATTTAAATTCGGTAGGTTTAATTCAATTTTTGTAATATTGCAGATAAACATGGGAACATCGCAGTAGGACGCTGGATGTTTCCACTCTCACTCGCACGACCGGGAGATGGCCGGTATCAGGTCGTAGTCCCGTGGAATGAGCTCACAGACCAGGCGATCGGCACCGGTAGTCACCTGATGAACCGATTTTTGTCTGAATTTGGCGGCAATTGGGCATGGTTCCTGATTTTTTTCAAGGATTGGAAGAGTGTGACGAAGGAAATAAAGAACAAGGCGTTTAGTGGAGTTCTGCTGGTAGTCAATATTGTTTAATTAAATTTTACATATTAATAGTTATAAGTTTTAGTTTATTTCTTTCTTAATTTATTAATTCTTAATAATGAATTTATGAAACAGAAAAAGTTTAAACTTCGCGAACAACACAAAATGTACGTTATGATGAAGGTGGGGGAAGGGTGGAAGAGTCGGAGGAATCGTCTCTACAATCTAATGAATGGAGATGGCACGATTCCTCTGCAGGAGCTGATCGAGAACGTCCCAGACGGCGTGGAACCAACTCACTGGGCGAGTTTCGTCCAATATAGGAGGAGTGCTGACGGGCAGGTACATTTTTTAATTAATTATAATTTAATTACATATGGTTTAAATTAATTAATAGTTTCACTTAATTGATAATTTAAATTGAGTTTAAATTAAAATTTTGTTTCCTCCTCCTATGTGCTTTGTCGCAGAGGAACACAAGAAGGTGGCACAGCAGAGGGTCCATCACACGGCAGGGACCAAGACGTTTGCTGTGACATACAGTGAGATGGTATGTTATTATTTAACATGAAGATTGTTTTGTTTTTGAAAGAACAAAGTTTATATTGTTTTAATTCTTTCAGCAAAAGAAGGCTCGGGAGGAGAACACACAGACGAACTATGAGAAGTTGTGGACACGCACCCATAGACACCGTGATGGGACGCCGACCTCTCAGGCAGCAGAGGAGATAATAGTAAGTTACAAAAACATTGAAAAATATAATGAATGTTGTATATTTAAATTGATCGTCCATTATTTTATTAATGATTGTTCATGAACCCTGTGGGTCAGGCCCGGATTGAGAAGACCGAGGCAGAGCTACAAGCGTCGCAGACCCCGGAGTCACAGGGGTCTGTGAATCCTACTGCCCCATTGAAAGCTGCAGTGGGCCCAGTCGAGCATCCTGGCCGTGTTAGGGGCATGGGCCTTGGCGCCAGGCCTAGCATGGTGTACCCGAAGCATGGCTCCTCCTCTGCGTCCGTACCCTCCAGCTCGAGAAGGCCACCACCGGATGATTTTGATGTGATCATTGCTGAGAAGGTTGCTGCGCAGGTTGCCGCACATGAGGCTGAACGGAGGGCTGACGAGGAGGCCAGAGATATGCGCAGAGGGCCGACGAGGAGGCCAGGAATAGACGCCGACATTCCCTGACGCCGACATTCCCTCATCCTTCTACGAGGCGAAGAAGATAATCAACAGATTAGGCTTGAACTACCAAAAAATAGATGCCTGCCCAAACGACTGTATGCTTTATTGGGGAGAGGACGATCGGAGGGAGACTTGTAAGAAGTGTCACACTTCATGGTTCAAGACAGTTCGGAAAGGGAAGAAGCAGAAGAAGAAACCTGCAAAGATTCTAAGGTACTTTCCTTTAAAACCTCGCTTGCAAAGATTGTTTATGTCGTCTAAGACAGCTCAAAGATATGAGGTGGCATGAAGATGATAAGAATCAAGATGGTAAACTCAGCATCCAAGTGATGCTGAAGCGTGAAAGCGTTCGACTCGGTCTTTCCAGATTTTCGGCGGACCGTAGAAATGTTCGTCTTGCTTTGGCGACCGACGGTTTTAATCCATTTGGGAATCTTAGCACAAGCTACAGTATATGGCCAGTTATGTTGATACCCTACAACTTGCCCCCGTGGATGTGCATGAAACAAAGCTCCTTCATTATGTCCATGATCATTTCAGGGAAAAAGGCACCGGGAAATGACATTGATGTGTATCTCCAACCGTTGATCAAGGAGTTGGTGGAGTTGTGGAATGTAGGTGTGGAGACGTACGACGCGCACGAGAAGACACTTTTCAACTTGTGTGCGGCCTTGTTTTGGACGATAAGCGACTTTCCTGGCCTCGGGACATTATCTGGGTGGAATGTGCATACCGGCCTTGCGTGCCCAGCTTTGCAATTTTGACTCTGACTCGGTGCGCCTTCCCCACAGTTGTAAGTGGTACTTCATGGGTCATCGGAGGTTTCTCGATGGTACGCACAGGTTTAGGTTGCAATGCAATCGTTTTAATAGGCAACAGGAAAAAAGAGGACCCCCTCGGAATTTATCTGGTGAAGAAATCATAGAGCAGTTTCAGGATGTTGATGTTGAGTTTGGGAAAAAGAACGATCCGGCAAGGGCCGGGACAAAGACTGCCAGGGGCTTCGGTTCTACGCCCAACAATGGCGAAAGGTAAGCGTCTTCTTCGCTCTTCCGTATTGGAAAGATAATTTGCTCCGACACGCTCCTGGATGTCATGCACATTGAAAAGAATGTGTGCGACAATGTGTTGTACACGATTCTCAACGAACTGTGCAAGTCCAAAGATCATCCGCAGCCAGAAAGATCTATGGGAGATGGGCGTCGTGGAGACACGTGGCCTGGATGAGCACGACAGATTTCAACCGGCAAGGTTCACCCTGACAAAACCGAATAAGGAAATCTTTCTCGCTACCTTGAAGAAAATAAAAGTTCCTGACGGGTATTCAAGCAACATATCACGATGTATTGACTTGTAGGCTCGAAAGGTTACAGGCCCAAGAGTCATGACTCACATGTGCTTATGCAACAGCTTACTCGCCGCCATGAAAATACGCCTCTCAATGTGTCTCTCGCTTTGGTCGAGCTTTGTACTTTCTTTCTAAGCCGTGTTCCAAGGTTTTGATAGTGGAGGAGCTCGACCAGTTGCAAGCAGAAAATCATTGTTACGCTCGTGTCATTTGGAGATGATCTTTCCTCCGTCATTTTTCACGGCCATGGTTCACCTCGACAAGACACCTTGTTCACGAAACAAAGCTTGCCGGCCCAGCTCGAGCATCGATGGATGTATCCCGCTGAGAGGTACTTGTTTAAAAATAATTACTTTAACATTACTCCCTAGTCGCACGTTTAACCATTGATCCGGTTATTATTTTTATGGTTCTACTTTATAGGTTTCTTGGGAAACTTAAATCTTACGTGAGGAATAAGGCGTGGCCTGAAGGTTCAATAGCAGAAGGTTATATCGGGGATGAGGTCTTGTATTTTTGTTCCAGGTACTTCGATGACATTGAGATGTCATTCAACCGACCGCCTCGTGTAGACGATTGTCCTGAGCCTGAGCCGGAGCCAGAGGCAACAGAGTTGTTAATCCCTCGTGTTGGTAAACCAGTTGGCGGGAGTGAGAAATTCAAACTCACGGCACTTGAGAAGTTCCAAGCACATCGACATGTCTTGATTAACTGCACCAAAGTTGAACCGTACCTTCAGCAAGGATTTCATACAAATATATATATATATATATATATATATATATATATATATATATATATATATATATCCTATCCTATATATTTCCTTACATTTTATACATACTCACATTTCATTGCATGTTTAATTGCAGGAATTCAGGAGTTATGTGAAGCGTGAACCGAGGATTCGCATACGTACATCCTCCGATATTGATAGAAAGGTCCACAGAGAATTCCAGGGTTGGTTTAGGAGGAGAATAATGAACGACCACAACCCGCACTCACCAGAATTCAGAGGCTCTCGCAGTAGGCCCGCTTGACCATGCCCTAAGATTTACGGCATACAATGCCAATGGTTTTAAGTTTTGCACCGTCGCACGAGATCAGGGATTGCTGACCCAAAACTCTGTGTATATGGCACGTTTGGGACGAGGAGTTATGCGAGCAAAGATGACGGAAACATGCGGTTCGGTGACGCCCCGTATTATGGAAAGCCGCTTGATGTGGTTAGGATAAGTTACACAGCCTTTTCACCGTGATGTTGTTCAAGTGTTTGTGGCGAATACCACAACGTCCGTGGGACTCACGATGCACGACTTAGGCATCACATCGGTGAATTTCTCCCGCCTATTCACAAGGGTCGATCCCGAAGATGACGAGCCGTATATTCTTGCCTCGAGGCCCATCGAGTTTATTATGTCGTCGATGAGAGGCACAAGGATTGGAATATGGTGGTTCACTTAAAGCCTCGGGACCTTTACGATATGGGCGATGGTGATAACGTCGCCTACGATTGTGAGCCGTTGCAGCCCGTCAGCTTCGAAGACTTCATCCCAGACGGCGATGACAATTTTCCTATAGTTTGGTACGTTTTTTAATTGTGGCTTTATGAAATTGAAATATTTAACTAAAGTTTTAATTGTGTTCAAACGTATTCACCTCACGCGTAACATTTTACGCAAACTTTCTTTGTAGGGATGTCGAAGAAGATTGTGAGGAAAACTTAATGCCTATGCTGTAATATGCAATCTTTTTTTTTAAAAAAAAACAAGAACATAATTTGTAGCGGTTAATTAACCGCTACAAATCCTTAAAAACCGTGACAAAAAGAAACCGTTACAAGAACCGCTACAAACACGCAAACAAACCGATACTAATAATAATAACCGCTACAAAAAGTGTGACCCCAACCGCTACAAAATGCTGCGCAGAAACCACCATAAATACCCCACCCAACCTCATTTAATATACATCAATTTCTTTTCTACCCACGTTTTCTCTTCATTTTCTCAAATATTTTTACGTTTTGGAAAATAGGGTTTAACTGTCTGAAGGGGGTAAGTGCCGTGTAACCGGATCAATTTTAATGTTTCTCAATTCTAATGTTTCTCATATTATACTAATTAATGTTTGTTATTTTGCAGTTGAACGGGATATTTTAATCAACTTTCCTTGTTGTTCCAAATACATTATTCAATAACTTGTACACATATTTTTTAAACATTCAGTATTATTTTAATAACCTCATTATTAGCTCTTATTATATCTTCCATATTTTTATTGTTTTGCATCTATACAACAAGCACCTTATATATTTAAATTTCATATTTTAATACTTTTTTATTTTTATTAAAAAGATAAACTATTAATAATTACTTAATTACGTTGATAAATAATAGTTTTATTTTTTTAAAAAAGTCATGAAATTTGTAGTGGTTGCTTGAACCGCTACTACTTTTCAAATATTTTTGCGGAGGAAATGACGGGATTATTTTGTAGCGGTCAGAGTAGCGGTTTCAAACCGCTACAAATTTTTGAAAAAAATTGCAGGAACATTTGTAACGGTTCAAAACCGCTACAAATATTCACATGGCGCCAATATTTTTTCCTTGCGAAAATATGGCGGGAAAATTTGTAGTGGTTAAGAACCGCGACAAATATTCAAAATAATAAATTTAATGGCGGCAAAATTTTCAAAACATTAATTTGTAGCGGTTAGGTAACCGCTACAAGTAAAACATTGTAGCGGTTAGTAACCGTGACTAAGCTCTCAGAAGAGACGTCAGCCAAGCTCATTTAGTAGCGGTTATTATTAACCGCAACAGATATAGTAGTGGTTTATATGCATGTAGTATCGGTTTTTCTTAACCGCGACAAATTAGCTTGCCACGGGCGATTTTGTAGCGGTTTTTGGAACCGCGACAAATGTCATTAGTCGCGCCAAAAACCGCTACAAATAGGTTATTTTAACCGCTACAAAATGTCGTTTTTTTTGTAGTGTACGACACAACGATTTGAAGCACTCATACCTTACGCCCTAGTCGATGAGTCAACTGCCATTAGATTCTTCATCTATGGCCTTCAATCGAAGATTAAAGATGCGCTATGGTCTTTTGGTCCAACCACCCTTTCCTCTGCCATTAACTATGCTTATCTTCAGGAGCAATGGCAAAGAACAAGAATCAAATGAGAAAGATGAAGATGAATGTCGACACAATCTTCCTGAACAAGAAACTAATTCCTATGAAAACTTACTAGCTGAAGAGACACATGAAAGACTCGAGGAAGACTCTAGTATGATTTTGGACACCACCGTTGCTGTTGTGATTGCTGAGACAGAGGAGGCCAATTCTCTGAAAGTAGAGGAGGCTAGTGAGATTTTGGACCTCACCGTTGCTGTTGCGGTTGCTGAGACTGAGACTGAAGAGGTTAATTCTCTAAAAGTAGAGGAGGATGTTTCAAACTGGAAGTCATCTAAAAATGATGGAGTAGCTACTGTCATGATTCAAATTGCTGAGGCAGTAGCTGAAGAAGAAAAACATGGATATGGAGAGAAGAAGCTGATAGAACAGTCATCAATACTTGCACGCTGCTTAACAAGGAATTTTTCCACTATCCAAGCTCCACACAAGAACACACCTCTATCCCTCTCTGTTCGCACGTCTCACACTACTTCACTGATTCCTTTTCTGTATGCTGCTCGAACTAGTAATCTTGGTGCGTTGATGTTTTCTTCGGTTTTGGATTCTAGGTTTTCAGCCTTGTTCTATCCTTTTGCTGTGACCAAGAAAGGCCAATGCAGCAACCGAATCAACTCTAAATTTGAGGGTATTCCTTGTGATGTGCACATCGTTGATGCTATTAGAACATTCTTTGGCGATGGCAATTTTGGCATGGGATCTGACACAAGAATGCTTGTGATACCAAAGGAAAGGGAAGAACACTCTAACAGTATGATGCTCACATCCTCTGTTTTTTCTTATTCCTTTTTGTCGCTGATTTTATTGGTGAAGGGACGGGACTGTGTGGGCCGACCTAGACGAATTCCACCATATTCACTGGAGTGGGGTGCACCGGTAATCCATAAGGGGGGTTCCAATCACAAGGCTGAAAGCGAAACGATGATCAGCGGTGGAAGCCGTGAACGGCTAAACGAGAACGATGTCGACTTCACTCTTGGGTCGGGTAGGGCAATTGTTGAAGATGGATTGGGTGAAATTTTGCAGTGGGTCATTGGATTTGGATCTCTCTCGGTGCTTCTGGAATTTTTTCCAGCCAAGAATGGGTGCAGTGAAGATGCTCGAATATGGGTGGATCAGATCTCAAACTTGGATACCCATACTCTTTTAGTGGATATAGGCTTGGGTACTGCGGATTTGTCTCGAGCATGCCCCAGGAATTTCCCACGTGACAGCCAACAAATCTCAAGTGGACCATTGCATCATGGTCAAACAATTCGATTGTCTTTTGCTAATGAGTATGGTAGGGGAAGCATGGACTGGTTAAACAATTGTGGGCTTGCTACTTATTGGCTTTTTGTGACAAACCTGAGTGGGAGTGTGACAGTGGGCTTTGGGTCTGGAGAAATACTGCAACAAGCTTGGATTTTGCTGACCATTCATGTTGTTTTTTATTAATATTTTTCCCAAGTCCTAGTAGCTTATGTCCTTTACAAAGGAAAAAAAAAGTCTTATCCTATATATTTTATTTTCTCGCTTTGTACTGATCCTTGAGGGCAAGGATCTTTTTGTTGGGGGGAATATTGATACGTGGGAATACTAAAGAAAGGGGTAGTTTGGGAAATATGCTTATTAGGGTTATAAATAGGGGTTTTGAGGGTTGTAATGGGTATCAAGTGAATTAGTAATTTCTAGTTTTTATTCTCTTTTCTCTTATAATGCTAACAGGAGGTGAGATTCAAAGCTTCAAGCTTTATTACAATTATAATTAATATTAGCCATGAAGCAGTTCTTCTGCAGTTTGTTATCAGCCCTTACAAAGTTATCCCGTATGATGTTATTATTATTTTTACTTTATCCATAAAAGCTTGAATGTAGTTACTTTCTGTTTAACAACAGAACATATTCAATATAGAGCATCTCAATATTATTGTTTTTATTCAGAAAGTAATTACTTTCTGTTTAAAAACAGAACATATTCCTTTGAAAATATTGGAGGCGGAGGCAATGTTTCTCTGGTGAGGATGAGGAAGGAAGGGTAGTATAGGCATATTGAAAATATCTATAGGTATATTAGTTATATAATAGGTCAAAAAATTACTCTTTCACTCCAAATCCCCCCACTTTTGAAGGGGAAGGGGAGGGAAATTTTAATAAAAAAAAAAAAAATCAAGGAGAGGGGAGCAAAATCCCTCTCCCTCCTTTCTATCCCCTCCCATCCTTCAAACCAAATAGACTCTATAAGATGACTTGTCATGCGTTTATACAAGTTTTAACTTTTAATAAATGGATGAAATCTCCCAACAAAAAATGAATATGGCCAGCCATTTAGAAAAAATAAAATAAAGGAATACTTATGTGAAGGGTTGGCACTCGACAGATTCCAGGAAGGATCCATCAATTAGTGCAAAGTGGTGTTATAATTTAGTGAAACACAACCTCAATTTTGTGACGTTTGATCCAAATATTTCTTACTTTTTGAATTGTCACAACCACTGGATTTAATTTAAGTAGCAAATATTCTCTATTCATGAACCTAAAAATAAAGGGTTAAATACCTAATTTGTCATGAAAGTATTGATAAGGGGGCACTCAGCACCCGAAAGTTTTTTGGGTACCAAATTTGTCCCGGAAGTATGAAAAATGTACCAAATTTTCCCAAAACTAACGGAAGGTCAAATGGACGTTTGCCACGTCAGATTTTTTTGGGTTAAATACCTAATTTGTCACGGAAGTATTGATAAGGGAGCACTAAGCACCCATAAGTTTTATTTGGTACCAAATTTGCCCCGGAAGTATAAAAAAGGTAGCAAATTTGCCCAAAACTGACAGAAGGTCCACGTAGGTCATTAAAATGCCACATGACTAGGAAAGAAACACAGTGGAGACAGTGTCGGTGGGACCATTGTGAACACCATAGCTCTCCGATGTGGGGCTGAGGACTTTCCAAGTGGTGTGGCAAATTCATACCAAACGATTTTATCCTTTAGACCCTTACAATTTCTCGATTCTCAAATCTTCAGGTACTGCCTCTTCACTCCCCCCCCCCCAAAAAAAAATTCCCTTATTTTGCTTCTCTAAAATTTTACGATTTGGTGAAAATTTTGACAATCCATATGACCATCTGGCACATGACTCACCCTCCACTGTGTTTCTTTCCTAGCCATGTGGCATTTTAACGACCTACGTGGTCCTTCCGTCAGTTTTGGGTAAATTTGCTATCTTTTTTATACTTTCGGGGGAAATTTGGTACCAAAAAAAAAAAAAACTTCCGGGTGTTGAGTGCCCCCTTATCAATACTTCCGTGGCAAATTAGGTATTTAACCCCAAAAAATCCGATGTGGCAAACGTCCGTTTGACCTTCCGTTAGTTTTGGGCAAATTTAGTACCTTTTTCATACTTCCAAAGCAAATTTGGTATCAAAAAAACTTTCGTGTGCTGAGTGCCCCCTTATCAATACTTCCATGACAAATTAGGCCTTTAACCCAAAAATAAAACCCAGTAATTAGATACTACCATCATTAGGGTTGGATTATAATATCCGGTACAATGAAAGGAAGCAAATGGCCTGTGAATGCCAGTGCAGAATGCTATTATTTGCAGTAACCGACTAAGGAAAAAGTCTCATGTGAAACCTAAGGCTATATATGAGTATGGGGGGAGGGTTTAAGCATAGCTTTTATATTGAGAACCAAAACAACAAAGTATCTAATTATTCTTTTGGGGTCAAATTAGTATGAAGTCAAGTCTCTTGCAGAATTACATTTGCGAGTGAAAAGGTCCAACAAATTGTGTGGCCTACATTGAAAAGATAATTTAACTGCTTTGCTATTTCACTGCAGCTTCCTCTGACTTAAAAAGTGGCTTGGTTTGGTGGCATAATAATTACTCTGTTACAATCCAGCAACTTTCACCAATTGACGGTAGGGTTAGAGTTTTAAATGTTAGTGATGGTAGGGTCAATTGTGTTTGAAATCATGTTGAATAATAAGTTATAATTAATATCGGTCACTTTTTGGACCAAAATAAAATCTGCTATACTCGTTTTGAACTCAAGTCTTTTTCAAAATTGCATGGTTGTCAAACTTCATGTTACAATAAAGTGGTCCAAACCTTGTAGAGTTGTAGTTAAAACAAATGAGACTTGAAACTTCATGTTATATCAGCCCATGTGATTGGGCTTACAACATACACTATGTAATAACTCAAATATTTAAGAATTAAAAATAATAATAAATTAAATTATAATATTATAAACTAATCATATATTTTTTATTTATTGTAATTAGAGTAAATGTAAAACTTATAACTTGATGCTATTAGGGATAATCAAAGTCTTTTGGATTCTAGATTAGAATCCTCAGTAAGGCAAGTTTGATTCTTATTTATTTAAAAAAGAAGAAGAGGGAACATCATATATTTGCATCGCACGATTTCATCATTTGAAAGGAGAGACAGTAGAAGCTTCGTGAAACCCCAACCCTTCACTCTTCCTTCTTCCTTCTTCCTTCATCTTTCTTCATCGTCCCTGGGTCGTTCATCCGCCTACTGGTGCCTTTGTTCATCACCCCAAATCGCTAAAACATTTTGTCCCCTCTTTGATTTTGTTTTGTGTTCGTTTTGGTTTAATTTTGAGGTGGTTTGGGAGGAGTTCGTTTAAATTCATCCTTCTCTCTTTGCTGGATGTGTGGATTTGTGGCTAAAGCTTGGTTTGTTTGGTTGCTTGGTTCAGCGCCCAAGTCATCATCTTCTCTTCGGTGGTGGCTATGAGTTCGATCGAATCTGTGGTGGCTAATTTTTTTGCTATTGCGTGGGTATTTAACTGTGCGTGAATGTCTTACTCCTCCTCTTCCTTCTCTTGTGTGTCACTTTTGTGGGGCATGTTTGAATACTTTCTTCCTTCATTTTCCTGAATTGTTGTTTTTTCTTGAATGTGTATGTAATAATGTTGCATTTTCTGTCTTTCTCCTGTCCTGTTCGTGTTGTTTGGAGAATAATGTTTTTTTTAAAAAAAAATTTAGTTAATTGGTGGTTGGGAACTGTGCTTTTAAAGAAGAAGAATACTTCAGAGCTTGTTAATTTGAGGGCACATTGAGGACCCGTTTGTTACAAAGAAAGCTTGGGGAGGGAAAGGGAAGATCCCAATCTTCCCATGGATTTTGGTTGTTTGTTACACAGAAAGTCCAGTCAGCATCTTCCAGTGAGGGTCCATCTTCCCTCATTTGAGGGAAAGTGCTTTCCATCCGAAAATGGAAGGAGTCGCCATCTTCCCGGAAGATGGTTTTTGATGCATTTACCCCGAAATTCAAATTTGGCGGGAAGTTCGAACTTGGCGGGAAAGTTCAATTTGGCGGGAAAGTTCAAATTTGGCGAAATTTTTCTTCAAAAGTTCGAACTTAACAATAATATATTTTTTAAAATATATTTTAGAAAAAAAAATATATTTTTTTATTTTGAATTAATTTCTTTTGAGGGTAAAATAGACATTTCCTAATTTTTTACCAACTTTCCCTCTTCATTTTCTTCCTACCAAACAACTCAAGCCATCTTCCCTCATCTTTCAAATCTTCCTTTCCTTTCCCTCCTCCAAAGTTTCTTTCCCTCCCAAACTTTCTTTATAACAAACGGGTCCTGAGTGTTTGATGAAATGCCTGAAAGAAGAGGTTTATTTGAACTATTGTTCATATATCATTTCCTGACAAAGGAGAATTTTCAATTCTGTTTTGAATTAGATTTTGTTTAAGATAGAATTAAAAAAGCTCAGTTTCATTAGGATATTGCGAAACTATTTAGGTCAAGTATTGGGTTTTGGAATTAAGACATTGTTAACAGATGTGAGTTTTGCTAGTAGGGTGGAAATAAAATTAAAAAAAAAAGATAAATAAATACACTACATCAATGTATTACTGAGATGTTCTATTTACATCTGTGCTATAAATGCTTATAAAAGTTATGGGTTCTGTAGTGTGTTCTTTTAGACACGGGCTGTTTGTCAAGGGGAAATGGTTGATTTAAGCTGATAAATGTTTGGTTTCCATATGTCAATTGTTGTATAAGCTATAATTGATGGATTTGTTTGGGTGTTAGGAGGAGGAGTGAATAATTATAGGAACACTTTTACAGTGCAATTTATATTACAAAAGTGTTCATATAATTAGGACGGGAGGAAGTATTGTTTACTTTTCTTGAGTTCTTTACATAAATTTTTCTTGCACTCAAATTAGTATGTGAAATATTTGATCATTGTGATTCATGCATGGAGATGGTGAATGGATTGTTTCTAAAAGGAAAAAACTGACTTATATTGAAAAGAAAGAATTTGCAAGATGTAGACTCTATGTATGCTTGAAAGTAGTTTTGAGTTACTATTTGCAAACCTTCATGCTGGGATCACTTATATTCCTTACGAGTTTCCAAGATTTGATCTTTTTTCGTTTATAAATGGTAAACTGACCCCATGGATGCTTGAAACGTTTTAAGAGGAC
The DNA here is from genome assembly GCA_025563575.1 of Acacia pycnantha. NCBI lineage: Eukaryota > Viridiplantae > Streptophyta > Magnoliopsida > Fabales > Fabaceae > Acacia > Acacia pycnantha. The sequence goes on from JAMWYP010000085.1 coordinate 3,167,106, forward strand.
GGAATATGGAACGTTGGTTACTAACAGCAGCACTGTTTGTCCTTGGTGCACCATGGTTAACTCGAGCTCGCTTGATATTTGTGGGATTCGTTCTCACGCTTGTTATTCGTGGGTTTGGTACTTGCGCTAGTTTTCGTGGCCTTGTGCTGCGCTTGTTTTTGTGGCTTCCAGCAGCGCTTGGTTACTTACCTTCGTGAACTGTGTGTCCATGCTTGTGTTTGTAGCCTTGAGCTATGCTTGGTTAGTTACCCTCATGGACTGTGTGTCCATGCTTGTTATCTATTCTATAGAAGTCCTACAAATAAATGAGATTTGATGTTTTAAAACCTGATTTTGTTAAACAAAATGATTTATTACGTATTTGGATTTATTTGATTCATAATCCGACATAGAGTTTTATTGCCATATCGTTGTTATTCAAAGTTAAATACTTTTAAATTATTTTCTCATATATTTCACTAAATTATATAAATGGGATGTTATTCACCGAAAAAACTTTTGGCTTCAGATAGCATTGATGACTTTGCATCTTCAGTTGAACAGTGAAGACTGCCATTGCTGACCAAGCTTGTAGATATATTTTGGAGTATCGGCAAGTGGATGTAATGTTAAGTTTTCATTCATGTATTAATATTTGAAGTTTAGATGCTTAACGTATTTTATAGGTAGGATCCCTATTTTTGTTTTCTTGTAATTTGGAATATATATGTATATGTATTCGAGCTGGCAATCAGGGCCGGCCCCGCCCTCCAGGGCCGGCCCGTGAAGGGCCAGGGCCTAACAGGGCCGGCCCTCCAGGGCCCGAGGTAAGAAAAATACATGTTTTCCAAAGCCCGGCCCGAGAGCACCAGGGGGGCCGCCCTCCAGGCCCGGAAATTACTATTCCAAATTTTAATTAATTTTCCTATGTTTTTTAAAGAAATATAATTAGTAAATTACATCACAAATCATCCAACAAATAAGCACAGTCACTAATTCATAATCAAAAGCAAACTATGTTCACAAATAACTCACATAAAACATAAGAAACATACCACTAAGCGACATTAGTACGATGACTATTATTGTAACAAATAATTTAATCATTAAACATAAGAGTAATTTTATTTACAACAAATAATAAACCAAATCATAAAATTAGAGTATATTTATTATGTATTTGTAGTTAAATGGATAAATAAATCTATAACAAAGACAAAAAATATATAAATTAATAAATTAAAAAAGAAAAAAAAGAAAAAGCTACAGTGAAAAGGGCCTGCAGGGCTGGCCCGCGGCCCTCCAGGGCTGGCCCTACAGGACCAATTTCAAATATCTCGTCTATTTTTCAAGCCCGGCCCTTGCAGGGCCAGGGCCTAAACGGGCCGGCCCGATGGGCTCGGCCCGATTTGCCGGCTCTAATATGTATATGCTATATAGAATGTAGTCCTGAATGCTGTAATGAAAATTCAGATTATTGTAGAATTTTTTGGATGTTTAATTTATAAAATTAAGGCTTAAGGAATGTGAATCCTCTTATATTTTGTGCCGGTCACCCCTTAGTTTTCAGGGTGTGACACACTATAAAATGATACAAAAAACTGTGGGAAGTTGGAGACTCCTTAGAGCCATTTATGGTTTGCTCTAAACAGAATATTAAAGTTTGCTTTTAATTACCAGCAATCCAGAAAACAAGAACTGCTTAGATCTGCTTAGATGTTTAATGATTTGTATTAAACAACAAGACTAGATCTTGTCCTTTTTTATCCAAAAAAAAGAAAGAAAATCCTCTGCCACAGAAAATGGCCCAACCGAGGAGATGATATTCTTGCCCAATCAATTTCTCGTCACAATCTACAATTGAAGTTATCAACATGTTGATAATAAGCCAAAGAGAGTTGGCATAGATGGTAAGGGATTTGGTCAAGTCCTAAAGGGATGTGTGTTCGATCCCCGCTGTCGTCGCTGGGACTCCTTTGGTAGGTGATCTCATAAGTCCCCATTAAGTGCTCAAAGAGCCCGGGGCTGTGCCCTGACCTTGGTGGGGGACTGATGTCGAACCCCTCTAAAACCTTTTTCTTATCAAAAAAAAAAACATGTTGATAATAATCCATTTACGTTAACACTGAAAATTAAATTTAAAGTTTAAATTATAAAGCCAGAGTACATGATTCAAAAGACTTTTAACAACATAGGAAAAGAAGAAAGAATAGGAAAAACAAAGGGAAAAAATAACAAAAGAAATTGCCTAAATAACAAAAGCATAAGCACTAAAAGCTTACTGTTATGTTTATGCGCCTTCAAATTATTTTTTATATTTCTTCTGAAATCAAGAAACGTAACAGCATGAACAAGAAGACGGCTATTTCAGTCCAAGACTCCTTTCTAGTTGACGAGATTTCAAAATTCCTCTGAAAAGAGACCTACTGACTGGACCAAGTCAAAAAGCAGTCATGAAGGATTAATTACATGATATACACCCTCTTTTTATATTTGTGTTTCTTGTGCTCATTGATAGCTACATAATTGACCACCATATAGTTAGCTTGAGAAGAATCCAGCTCATTGTAATTAACCAACAATAAATCAAAGCTTAAGTAAGGAAATAAGGCGATTCAATTTGGAAATACATTAGAAGGTAATAGCTTTTTTACTTAAAAACATAATAGGTATTTAATTTGAAAAATATCCACTTTTACACATTTATTCACCATCCCTATAGTTTTTGCTAACACAATAATTACTAGATAAAGACAGTTGCTTGCTAGATGAAATTTTAATAAGAGAGGCATATAAACACCAGAAAGGGAATCATACATGATTTAGTCCCATTTTATGAAGCAGATAGTGAAGATATACAACAATTTGCTCTTTTACTCTGTATATATATGGAAAGGGATAAGAAATATCACTTGAAAAATTAAGACACAGTCGTCAGAACAAATGGTTGATTTCAAGGACTCCAAAGGAAATTCATTTGAGTGAGGGGGCTATCACTAATGTGTGCAAGTGTTATTTTGAGAAACATCTGCCTAAATGAAACAGTAAGTAAATATGAAACAATTTCAAATTCTTCATAACTATGTTAGCACATGACTGGTATAAATATTTGGGTTAAGTAGCAAATCCACTTCAGAAGTACACGCTCTGGAGAAATGTTGCCTGAAAGTTTTTTTGGTCTAAATCTTGTCCTGAAAGTCTAAAAACGTAATATTTCCCCTTAGTTAACAACTCTAACGGTCAAACGTTAGTTGACCCATTTATGCTGATGTAGCATGTCTATATGACATCTACATCAGTTTTTTTTTTTCAAAATCTGATTTACAAGACAGACAGACATACATACAGACATATCATCTCTTCCCAAGATAATCATATCCAAGAACTCAGAATTTTAAAAAAAAAAAAAATACATACATACATACATACATACATACATACATACATACATACATACATACATACATACATACATACATACATACATACATATATCATCTCTTCCCAAGATAATCATATCCAAGAACTCAGAATTTAAAAAAAAAAAAAAAAACTCAGACTTCACTTTCCAATGAAAATATGGGTGATTCATATGCAAATCTGAAAAATATTGACCATAGTCAGGGGAGAACGAAAGATGGAAGCTTGTGAAGAAAGGAGGAAAGGAGGGTGATTTAGATTTGCATCAGAGGCATGGCTTATGAGTCAAGAGGGGAGAGGTTGAGATGGCCAAGATTTGACGAGGACGAGAGGTTGCTGGCTGCCGAGGAACGGGATTTGAGGGAAACGAGCCACGATTCAGCAGGGACGAGAGGTTGCTGGCTGTCGAGGAACGAGATCTGAGGAAGACATGCCACAGGTCATTATGTGATCTTTATATGCTTTAATTATTTTTTTCCAGTCTGCTTATGGGGTATGCATACCCTGGATATGAATGCGATAAAACTGTGGAAAAGAACAGGGACCAGATTGAGGAGGAACTTCGCTCTTGGTGCCAATACTGGTAAGAGAAATTCATCTTCGGCTTCTTTTGAGTTCAAGTTTCAGGAAAACGAATTTATGTTTTTCAATTAGCTTATTCCCTCCTGATTGGTTGTATGATTGTTACCGAGTTTGTCATTCAAATTGGATGATGTTCATCATGTTCATTCTTTTTTTCTTGGTCCCAAACGAGTAAATTATAAATGAAATTCATATTCATACCAGACACTCACCATCGAAGAATGCTCCATATTGTACTGTCTATCCATTCCCCACGAAATCTTTTCATTCTTCACGCCACCTCCCATGACCCATCACATCTCTGTTCATGTAATCCGACTCCGCAAAATTATTCTGCTCAGCCCACAAACTCGGATTATTCTGGACTGTTCCTCGCGAGAGAGGATTATGACTGGCGTCGTTGGTGCAGTTTTAATTGAAATCTGGACAATTGCAAGAAATTGAAATCTGGACAATCTGGAGAATTGAAATGGAAGGATATGATGATTTTTTTAAGGAAGAAGATGAGGATGTAATTTATTATTATTTTTCCCTATTTTGTAAGTATGACATGTAAATCAGATTTTGGAAAAAAAGCTGATGTTGATGCCACGTAGACATGTTATATCAGCATAAATGGGTCAACTAACGTTTGATCGTTAGGGCTGTTAACTGAGGGACAACATTGCTACGTTTTTATACTTCTAAGCAACATTAAGACCAAAAAAACTTACAGGACAACATTACTCTTAACCATGTACTTCAATAGTGGATTTTCTACTTGACCCTAAATTTTTTCCAAGCATATAGTATTGCTAGATATTGACACATGAAATTAGTGACCAGTGGTATTGCTATGTAAAACAACAGATTGTCATAAAGATAATGAAACCTAAACTGGTGAACCTTGATTTTTTTCATACCAATGGTTCATGAACTTGTTGTTGACTTATACTAGGTCAATCAGCAAAAGAAAAGACAGTATATTAGCTGAAAAAGATATAAGGACCAAACACATGATTTGCATCATGGAGAAGATCAAAGTGATTCTAGCAATTGCATGATCAACACCCCACACCACATTTAATCATATGAGTTCATAAAGATATACCACATACAAGAGCATTAATGAAGTTTCGTAATTATCAAGATTATTAGGCAATTTCAGTTGTGTGTTCTTTAGGCCCAAGTTAAAAGCTTACAGGTCATTGGCTGAACATAGATACCACTCAATGATGAACAAAAGAAATATATATTCCATTCATATTAAAGAGGAATAATACCAGACACAAACTTTTAAAAAACAGAATAAATTCAAGAGGTGGAAGAAAGACCAATTAAGACTTTTATGTTGGAAACAGTAGTTCCAGCAAGGGTGAGCTGATGAACAAAGCAAGAAGGACATTTATGAAAGTCAACAACTTAAGCAAAGATGGCTCTAAGTTTTGTTTGATTATTTAAACGAGAAAGGCATATAAATACCATAAAATGAATCATACATAATTTATATATGACGAATGTTGTCCTTCAGTTATTCCAAATTCAATTGTGAGAGTGAAAATAACAACTCATCAAGATCATGAGTTATCTTAGACTTCAAACTCAACATTGAACACTTCTTCCATTTCTTTGTGGGAGTGGGTTGCTGTTGCTCATCATCAATATTCCGATGCCGCTTTCTTCCTGTTATTGACTCCAACTTCAATTCCTTTTGTTGAAGGAACTCTCTGTATTCTAAGGCATATATTGGGTGAACTCCACATTCTTTGATCAAGCAATCACCAAACTTAAATTCAAATGTGACCTTTGATTTATCTTTCCCAGTTTTACTAGGGCCAGATCTACTTTGAATATCCTCTAGAATGAGTTCACAATAGAGGGGATCATACCATAGGAAAACATTATTTGAATTCAATTCTATCATTGAATAGTGCCATCCTCTAGGGCCTGCTTGATAAATGTTATATTCATCATAGTATCCACACGATGAGCGACATTGATTCCTTTCTGTTAAGGAGAATTGAGGAATAACAAAGCAGAAAATGAAACCCAATAAGCCATCAAAACTAGAATTAAGCTGAACAAAGACAGAAGACTCTTCTGTCAAGCTTTTGTATGCAAACCACTCTGGAATAATACTCCTTTCAAAATAACCACATGTCGCTTGTTTCAGTGAGAAACTAGCATATTCCAGTATTCCACGAACTGAAAGCTCCTCAAAATCATCAAAAGTAGTGTGTTCCTTCGTTCCCAACTCCAATTCCATTTGTTGAGGGAAGTTGTGATAATCTGGGGCATATATTGGGCGGACTCCACATGCTTCAATCAAGCCATCATGTCTCGTTTCCTTCATAAAACTAAACCCAATAAAATCATCCCTATCATATATAACAACATAGAATTCAAATGAAAGCCTTGGCTTGTAATTGGCGTCTGGATATTTTGTTAATATGTTGCCACAAGTGTTCCATAGAAAAACATGATTTGAATTAACATTCGTTAGGACAAAACTCAAGCTTGTGCCGCACTCATCACCATCTTCATCATAAATTTGGCATTTCAAGCGGTAAGAACAGCTTTCCTTTGGATTAAACTTCGGAACAACAGAGTAGAAAATGAAGCCTTGCAAGTTATTTATGGTTGAAGAAAGCTCAATAGTTATGAAGTTGGGAGCTTTAGTTGTCATCCGGTTATGAACAAAGCAATCTGGAACTTCTCTTCCTGGATAGCAAACATCAACCATTTGATTTCTATGTACCCCACGCTTCAAACAGAAATAAGCAAACGCCATAATATGGGAAAGCGAATGGTTCCCTACATTGCAATCTGAAAGAATAAGCCTTATCAGATTTCTGAGATACCTGATTGAGGAAGAGGGTTTTATATTCTGCTGCATTATTTGCAATGGCAACAATGGAAATTCCGTATGAGAAGTGAGTATTAATGTCTTCAACGATGTGCAGTTGGTAGCATCTAACTCTTTGATGGATGGTGGGAGCTCAGGCAAAGATTGAAGGCTCTTGCAATTCATCAAGGAAAGAAATTCTAGTTTTGATAGATGCTTGATATTACTGGGGAGCTCAACTATGATGCAACTTCCATCCAAATGAAAACTAATTAGAGATTGTAAAGCATCAAATAGGATATGTAACTTTGATCCATCAATTATCTCTCCACAGTCACAAAGAGAAAGATCCTTAAGAGATCTCAATCCATAAAACTCACTGACAGGAATATTCTTTAGTCTTGAGCAATTGAGTGAGAGATTAGTAAGTTTCTGGAGATGCCCAATTGAGGAGCCCAATGACTCAATGCCGGTTCTATTTAACTGTAAGAATCTTATGCTCTCTGATGATAATGAAAATTCCTTCAGGCTATAGCAATTATCAACACTAAGGGTCTCTAGAGATTTTAAACGAGTCTCACTTTGCAAATCCTTCAGGTTTATGCAATTGGTAAGCGACAGGGACTTTAATCTATGAAGAGATAAAATAGATGGATGAAGATGGGATAAACTTTCACATGAAAAGAGATTCACCCATTCAAGATTCTGTGCCTTGGAGAAATCAGGCAGCTCTGCTAATTGCTTAGATCCACCAAGGTCTAATCCCCTTAAATTTACCAAATCCTGTATCGATTAAAAAGAGAAACATTACATGGGAAACAAAAGTCAAAATTTTCAATTGACAAGAAAAATTTAAACTCATATTTGAATATTGTACCTGTGTTCCATCCCACAATTTTTTGAGCTTGCTCCCATTCATACTAAGTTCAACAAGCTTCTCCGCACAAAAAGATGACGGTAGAGCCTCGGAAGGAAAATTGTCCCATTGAAGATAACATAATACATTTGAAAATGACTCTAGGCTTGAGGGAATATTCACACATAACCTTCTATCCAAATCAGATGAATAGAATTTGAGGAATCTCAAATTAGTCATCTTTTTTAACGTGTTAGAGTTTAGGCATATATCTCCAACTTGAGACATATCTAAACTTATGCCTTCAACCGCATCAGTTACCTGAATTACAGAAAATACAAATAAAAGTATGTAAATATCATCATATATTAGTAATTGTTTTCACTGTAGACATTTCTTGTGTGAAAGTCAATTGCTTCTTTTTCTTACCTGATTATTTTTTAATATAGCATAGATTTCATCAGGATTCCACAATCGACTTCGTCTTCCAGGATCTTTTATGCACTCTTGACAAACAATTTCTCGACCCATTTGTTGTATTAAATCATGCATCTCCACATAATGAGAAATAGTTACAAGAGCTTTATCTACGAGGGTCCTCAAGCCAATTCTTGCATGGTAGCCATAGCTGTCTACAAGAGCTACTACTTTAGCTACACTTTCACCTTTTAGGAAGCAAGCAATTTCCAAAAACATTTCTCTCTCTTCATAATTTAGTCCATCATAGCTCAATTTTAACACTGCATAAATATCTTCATGGGTAGTCTTTTCTAATTTTGTCAAAGCACTTTCCCATTCCTCTGTAGTTTTGGAATGTAGACATGAACCCAAGGTGATTAAAGCTAAAGGATTGCCTTTAGCGTAAGCAACAACTCTCTCAGATAGTTCTTCATATCCACTTTCATAATTATCTTTGTGAAAGGCTTTGAGGTTGAAAAGGCTAACCGATTTGTAATAGCTCAACGGCTTGGCTTCATATATTTCATTAACTCTTCCAAGAAGCAAATGTTTATCTCTTGTCGTAATGATGACCTTACTACCAGGTCCCAAAGAATGACATTCTTTAGCCAAATAATCTAATTGCTTTATATTATTAACATCATCAAGCACAATGAAAACCTTTTTACAACTAAGCCTTCTCATGGAAAATGTGGACCCAACCATGGACTCTTCCTCCTTCAATAGTTCTCTGAGAAGTTTATCTCGTATATGCTTTAGTCCATATTTTTCTGATTCTTCCCTTAAATTTTCAAAAAAACAGCAACTTTCAAATTGGAAGGAGAGCTTGGTGAATACTGCTTTAGCTACTGTTGTTTTACCTATACCACCCATGCCCCAAATTCCAATTATTGAGACATTTTCCAATAATGATTCAATACAATCAGCATTCTCCTCAATTCCAACAAGACCTTGCAATGTACTAATTGGATACATGTGGTTCAGTCTTTTCAAAATGTCATTGACAATATTACGAATGAGTTGTGATTCGTCCCTAAAATATAAATTAGCATAAAAAAGCATTAACACGAGAAAACGAGTTAAGAGTGATAGAATTAAAGTGAACAAGTATTTCATTGATAATTGTTAAATTTCTTGCATGTGAAGTTAAGCATTTTGAGCAAGAGATGGAAGAGTCCATGGAGGTAACTAAAAATTAAGTCATGTCAGCCTCTTTGGTGCTATGGCACAGAGTTAAGGCTGCCATGCAACATTGTCAGAATATTTACGCAGAGTTCTTCTCGAGTGTCACAATACAAAAGGTAGTAGTGCTATGGCAGTTGTTGGACCCAAAAACGCACAGTTGCATTAATAAAAACACGATTTTGAGTGTTTTCTTCCACATAAGTCGAGGGTTTTTCTCATTTGAGGTATTCTATACTTGACAGAAGGCTTAAGTTTCAAATAGAGATGGATTAAGGTTCGGGGATGCAGAAGATCAGCGGCACAAACAGAAATTTGACATCAATGAAAAGTCTCTGTTCCAATATCAAAATGAATAAGAACATCCCTTAATTTTACTAAGCTTATGGAGATATTCCGAACAGAAATGGCAAACCATACAGAATATATTATAAGACACAATACATGTTTGTACAACTAATTATTTTTATTCATGTCATTTATACTCCAGATTAAATTTTCTTAAAGGTTGTATAACTAGTTAACAACAATAATTGAAGTCAAGTTTAAAGAAGTTTTTCCAACAGAATAAACAAATACAAGTAAGAAGTCAAGTTGCCAATTAACCCAGAAAAGAACAATAAAGTATGAAAGTCAAGCTAATTAAAAATTCAAAGATCTAGTTTTAGAGAGAGAAGACTACGCACTGACCTACAGATCCGAGAATCCCAGCCAGCTAAGCTTGCAGTTTCAAAAAGAGCTCGTTTCCACTTGTTCACTTTCTCAGGGTTTTGTTGAGTAAAGTGTTTTGCAAATGCTTCCTGGTAAGTTCCCTTTTGATTGCGTACATGAGATGGGTCGACTTGGTAGAAAATAGGAATAACACGCTGTTCTTGGACCTCTTTACACTCTAGTATCTCAACCAGTTCGTTCAAACACCATTTTGAGGAAGCATAGTTTTCAGAGAAGATCACCACAGATATGCTCGAGTCTTCAATTGCTTGAACGAGTGATTGGGAAATATCATCGCCTTTTGGGAGTTCATAATCTATGTAGGTTCGAATACCGTTCATGCATAGCGCAGTGTGAAGATGGCTGGTGAAGGTTTTGCGAGTGTCCTCACCCCTGAAACTCAGAAACACGTCATGTTTCTTGGGAAAAATTGCAGAGGATGATGATGAAGAAGCTGCAGCTCCCATGGTTTTCTGATTAATTACCTATTCGATCTATCCGAGTGCACAAAAACACTGTTTACACTCTCTTCTTATCATCAGAACCTCAAGAACACTATTGAACTTTACTCTCTTCTCATTGGAATATGTGCAGTTTATCACCATTCTGCCCCACCTTCATTGATTGACACCGGAAAACTTGTGCGCTCCTTAACTACGATCATTATGAATCAATATATCAACTAGTGGTCTAATATTTTTAAGAAAACTTTGTTATCATACTAATCCTTCTGGTTTTAATTATAATATTAAGTTGATTTTTTTTTTTTTGGATAAACTAAAAAAGTTAATTAAATTATTTTAGAGTATTTTCATTTTTATTTATTTTTTCAAACTAAATAGTTTGACTAATAAATTAATATATAATCTAAAGATATATAATATATAATATAATTAAGTAACTTATAATTAAATTAGGACGGGAGATAGTATATTGAAATTTTTATTGGTGACAAGTATCTATATCAAAAAAGCATTAGTACTCTTGTGTACAAAGTTTGAGAAGTATTGTTACTTTCAATAATATATAAAAGTGTACTAGGTTCTTACCAATTAATAAAATTTTAATAGGGAATTTCACCTCCAATTTTCGTAATATTGCGTGGTATGGTGCAATTTTCTCTAAAAATATTTCAAGACATTGTAATATTGGCCTTACTATTAATGGAGGTTAACTTTGGCTATTAAAATGTTTTATTTAATAAAATATGTTTTAGATATTATAAATATGTTTATAAAAAGTGAATTTTTTCTGTAGAGATTTTATAAAAAGTAAATATGTGTTGAAAGCCATAAGTTCTTCGGTGAATAAATTAGTTATAATAACCGAAGAAACTATGTTTTCAATTGTGAACAGTGAGATGTTGAACAGTACAGCCAATGACTATCCATTTGGGTTGACTCATTTTTCTTATTTTTTTATTCTCAATATCACATATTCACTCTTAAATTAAAAAGGGAAAATGACATATAAATACCATCTGAATTTGTAAAACCTTCAGAAGTCCACTGAATTTGCAAAAAGACTAAGAAGTGACATGGACCTATGAGGGATATGCAAATTCAGGAAAAATGACAAAAATGCCCCTAAGTATCTTAAGTTATGAACACAGAGTTTCAGTCGTCCATTCGCCTGCCCTAGCGTTCTTCATCTTGACCCGCAGCCGTCGCCCCATTGCCGTCGGTGCCGTCGCCGTGGAGGCCATTTTAGCCGTCGCCGTCAGGTACCTTCCTCATCCCATTAGTTCTGAGCCCTCAACTTGTTCTTCCTCTCTGTTTTTGTATTGTTCTTCTAAGTTCGAACCCAGTCACCGGATTGAACCTGTTATGCTGTCGGATTCCAAAGCCCACACTTAGTTCCACTACTTCCACTATTCCCATTATTATTACTATCACCTCTCCTAAAACTTCCTGCTCTGATACAAAACCCTGACATGCATTGTATGAGGATGTTGACTGTGAAATTTCAAAAGACTTGTCGGAATGTGGTCTTGTTTTGGTATAAAGCAACCAAAGGTGAATTTCCTAATTTACTTGACTTCTCTTCCTCCCCACTTAATTTTCTAGCTGTCTGTGCTTTTCGTATTTCGGATCAGATACACAGCATTGTGAGTTGAAATTTTGATACTATCATATGGTTTTCATGCAGTTGTAGAGTCTATCTTTCCCGACAGAGCTTACGCCTTTTTCTCCCATACTCATAAAGATCAAAAAGAAAACATGCCTCTGCTGGATAAGGTATCTTTTGTTCTTTATTTTCGGATTGTGACTTAAAATTTCTAATAGAGATCTTGTGACTGATTATAATTTTTTTTTTTTTTTTTTTTTTTTTTGTGTTTGTATTTACTGGTTCAGGAAACGGTGTGATGACAACCTTTGTGGCTTTGCTAGGATATTGTGCTTTAACTTTGCACCTTACCTCTCCTTTTTGAAGATAAATAATGCAAACTGAAATTAAAAGTCACTCTGTCCTTGAACTAAGATTTTTGATATCTCATTCTGTTCACTTTTTAATTTTTCATTCTGCTTGAATAACATTCAATCACTCTGATCACTCATCTATCAGCATTCAGCAATGACTCAGTCTTCTTCTTGTCATTAAATTACATATATTAATTTAATATTGAACTGTGAGCCCTCTGTTTTTTGTAGTTTCTAATGGAGCACAAGAGATTCTTAAGCTACTTCCTCACACCTTTGTAGATCCATCTAAACTTCACGATCTTCATTAAATGGTAAATTATCATCTTAGTATTCATATGGAAGTAATATTTAAAACCTTATACGAAAGATACTTATATGAAAAATAAAAATTCAAATACTAATGCAACATTGTAATCAAGTCATAGTATGTTGAAAATATTATATAACTATGTTGCTTCTAAGGTTCCTTATGTCTTGTTCTCAATCTCAGAGTAATTTTTTGGTTGCATTTTGATGTGGATTTTCATTTCATGGCATGTATTTTTTGTGTGTTAAACGCTCCTCTTTATCTGAGAAGTTATAACATTTTTGTTGGTCAGGGCAATGATCAATCAGTGCATACATCAAAAAGAGTTTCCCAAGTTTATGGTTGTGTTGTGACTGCCCAAGACATGGTTGAACCCAAAGACCCCACAAAACCATTTGACAAAGTGAGTTGGCTAATATTGTGATTGATTCAAGAATATTGGTGTCTTCTATTAGTCTGATGGCGAGACTTGGAACAATTATTAACCTTCTATGATAATTTCAGGTTGACTATGATTCACACCCAGAACATTACAACTCTGTTTTCCATGAAAAAGTTGCTCCATCTTCTATTAGTCTAATCTAAATGAAGCACATATGCTAAGGTCCAATCTAATTTGGGAAAATATCATTAAGGTCCTAACCAAGGAAAATAATATCAGAAAAGTCTCATTGACAAGTGGAAGAGCTACAATTGACTAATGAAAGAGCTATCATTGACAAGTTATAGGACTTTTTCTAATATTATTTTCATTAGTTGAGACTTTAATGATATTTTCCCTCTGATGAGCTACTTGAGTAGTAGTAGTATTAGTTTACTCCACAAAATCGGTATCAAATTAAAACGTAAAATTTATGGCAAGTAGCACTATTCATATGCTGTGGACAATGCAACATATTCTTTACATTAAGTGTGGCTCACATCCTTATCATTAGTTCTATTTATTCCGAGTTTAAATCTTAACTGGTATACTTGTTTAATTAACGCATCTGTTATCTTGGATTCTTTCTAGATGACCAAAGTGTAGCACTTCTTGAGGAATTTGTGGCTGATCCGGAGCCTCTTGTCTCACAAAGCTGTCAAGTTGCTCTGAGTATGTTAGAATTTGAACGATCAGGAAAATCATTTGAGGTATGTAAAGGAACTGTTAATACTAGTGGATTATGCTTTTCTGTTAACGACACTGACCTAATCTTTTGATGAATGCTGACGATAACGGCTCAAAAAAAGATTTATACGAACCATGATTCCGGTTGTGACAATAGACATGCCAGACCCAAATGACGTTCGCCTATATGACATAGGAAGGCAAGTGTTACTAGCACCTCCTAAGACACGTTGTCCACCGGGAAGGCCAAGAGTTGAAAGGGTGGAGTCACAATTTTGCAACAAGAAGATTTACCATTGCGGCTTATGCCATGAAGCAGGACACACAACAAGAACCTGCAAAAATCCAAACCCAGCTTAATTTGTGCATCGGTTGGGGTTGTGGGGTAAATATGTTAGAAGTAATCTTTTGGTATATATTTTAGAAGTAATCTTTTGGTGTATATACAATGACTTGGATCCCTTCACATATTTTTGGATAGAAGGGCTATAAGACTTATAGGATCACTCAAGATGTAATTAGTGTAAATGGCATAGAATGTCTTCATGCGTTGGAATGACACGTGAACATTACGTCAATGTGGAATTGTAATGTTCACTTGTCATTTCACTATATTTTGTACATGTTGTCATCCCATTAGAACTTTATGGTGTTGGAGACTCTGTAATTGTAGTTATGTTTATGTGAAGGATCATTTGGAAACAATTGTGTTTGCTTGGATTTATAAGTGACTATCTGTTGTAGATTTGTAATTGCAGTTATCCTTTTTTGTATCATACTTATTTCAGCTTCATATGTATTTTTATAACTAAATTTGGTATGATATATAATAGTATCGACACTTGATCTTGGAACTGAACATTTCATCTTTTAGGGTTGCTTCCTTTTTCTTTGATTGTGTGGACAATCTTACATAATGGGAATCATTATGTTGGTTTTATATTTTTTAGTAACAATTGACTGATATTCCTTCAGATATGAATATAAAATCAGATGACAAAAGAATGGATGAAGTTAATGTATCTATTTCAGTTAGTAACAATGAAAAACCCAAAAATCAGTGGTAAATGGCGATGGTGAAATGGTAAATGGAGATTGAAGAAATAGACACAAGAACTTCATGGATTATTACAAGTAGAGCATCGTGATTTACCATTCCACCATCGCTATTTACCATTCCATCATCGCCATTTACCACTGAGTTTTGGGTTTTTCATTGTTGCCCAGGAAATAGACACAAGAACTTCATGCATTATTACAAGTAGAGCATCGTGATTTACCATTCCACCATCGCCATTTACCATTCCATCATCGCCATTTACCACTGAGTTTTTGGGTTTTTCATTGTTGCCCAGGAAATAGACACAAGAACTTCATGGATTATTATAAGTAGAGCATCGTGATTTACCATTCCACCATCGCCATTTACCATTCCATCATCGCCATTTACCACTGAGTTTTTGGGTTTTTCATTGTTGCCCAGGAAATAGATACAAGAACTTCATGCATTATTACAAGTAGAGCATCGTGATTTACTATTCCACCATCGCCATTTACCATTCCATCATCGCCATTTACCACTGAGTTTTTGGGTTTTTCATTGTTGCCCAGGAAATAGACACAATAACTTCATGGATTATTACAAGTAGAGCATCGTGATTTACCATTCCACCATCGCTATTTACCATTCCATCATCGCCATTTACCATTGAGTTTTTGAGTTTTTCATTGTTGCCCATGAAATAGACACAAGAACTTCATGCATTATTACAAGTAGAGCATCGTGATTTACCATTTCACCATCGCCATTTACCATTCCATCATCGCCATTTACCACTGAGTTTTTGGGTTTTTCATTGTTGCCCAGGAAATAGACACAAGAACTTCATGGATTATTATAAGTAGAGCATCTTGATTTACCATTCCACCATCGCCATTTACCATTCCATCATCGCCAATTACCACTGAGTTTTTGGGTTTTTCATTGTTGCCGAGGAAATAGACACAAGAACTTCATGGATTATTATAAGTAGAGCATCCTGATTTACCATTCCACCATCGCCATTTACCATTCCAGGAAATAGACACAAGAACTTCATGCATTATTACAAGTAGAGCATCGTGATTTACCATTCCACCATCGCTATTTACCATTCCATCATCGCCATTTACCACTGAGTTTTTGGGTTTTCATTGTTGCAGAAATAGACACAAGAACTACATGCATTATTACAAGTAGAGCATCGTGATTTACCATTCCACCATCGCCATTTACCATTCCATCATCGCCATTTACCACTGAGTTTTTGGTTTTCATTGTTTCCCAGGAAATAGACACAAGAACTACATGCATTATTACAAGTAGAGCATCGTGATTTACCATTCCACCATCGCCATTTACCATTCCATCATCGCCATTTACCACTGAGTTTTTAGGTTTTTCATTGTTGCCCAGGAAATAGACACAAGAACTTCATGCATTATTACAAGTAGAGCATCGTGATTTACCATTCCACCATCGCTATTTACCATTCCATCATCGCCATTTACCACTGATTTTTTGGATTTTTCATTGTTGCCCAGGAAATAGACACAAGAACTTCATGCATTATTACAAGTAGAGCATCGTGATTTACCATTCCACCATCGCCATTTACCATTCTATCATCGCCATTTACCACTGAGTTTTTGGTTTTTCATTGTTGCCCAGGAAATAGACACAAGAACTTCATGGATTATTACAAGTAGAGCATCGTGATTTACCATTCCACCATCGCCATTTACCATTCCATCATCGCCATTTACCACTGAGTTTTAAATAAATAAAAAAAAATAGAAAACCCCCAACCCCCCACTACCACCACCGGCAGCCACCACCACCACCACCGCCGCGGCCGGCCACCACCACCACCGCCGACCGGCGGCCGGCCACCACCACCGGTGGCGGTGGCGGTGGTGGCCGTCCGGCCGCCAGTGGTGGTGGTGGCCGTACGCCGCCGGTGGTGGTGGTGGAGGGTTGGGGGTTTTTTATTTTTTATTTTTATTTAAAACTAAGGACAAAAAGGTAATTTCACACGAATTTGCATATCCCTCATAGGTCCTTGGTACCTCTTAGTCTTTTTACAAATTCAACAGACTTCTGGGGGTTTTGCAAATTCAAATGGTATTTATTTGGAATTCTCCCAATTAAAAAACTAGATGATATATATTTAATATTTTATGAAATTATTATAAATATAAATAAAATTAAATAGTTAAAATGTGGTGAATACGGTGCATAACTGCAGTACAAAAAAGAACAATTTATAATTTATAATAAAAGACAAGTATTAAATTTGAGCAATTCTTTTTTTTTTTTTATTTAAGGGTGGAGATGTCATAGTGAGAAGAAAATGATCTCTTTCCCTGACTATCCAATGTAAAACCATTGAATTTTTATCCAAACAATAAAAAATAAAACCATTTGGACGATGAGCGACTTCATGCAATCTCTTGGAGGGTTATCATGTTTAACTTTTCCTTTTTAACGTGATTTAGAGAAGTAGTTATAATTATGGTAGAGTATATGCAAATGTACTCAACAAATAACATTATACTATATCCTTTAACTAATGCATAGAGGAAAATGTGGCTATATTTAAAATGAGATTAGCACATCACAAGCTTTCTCTTCTCTGTCCTAAAATCTAAAATCTGAATTCTCTCTTCTCTGCCTCACGAGCGACCCTCCTTCATCTCTTTCTCACCGATGGCTTGTGACGGTGCCACAAGCCGCCGGCGAGAAAGAGATGAAGGAGGGTCGTGAGGCAGAGAAGAGAGAATTCAGACAAGCCGCGGTGAATATCATTCTATGCCAAAAATGCGTCAGAGTGGTAGATCGGTTCCCAGATCTTTGATCTATGACCTTCTCCCTCTGATTTCTGGCGCTTGTGGACTTCTCTCGTCCATGTGGCGAGTTTTTTCCTCTCCTAGTTCTTCAGATCTGTTCTGCAGTGGTGAGAACTATCTGTCTTTTGTTTCTTTTTTTGTGATGTTGGGTTTTGTGGTGGTGTTATTGTTTTCTCAGGAAATAAATAGATTTGTGAGATCTGAGTATAAATCCTCTTGGTTGGATGGTTGTTTGAACGTTATTAGATTTGACTATCACCTGGTGGCTCGGATCTGCGTTCTTGGGGGAAAATTTCAAGAGGTGTTGTTCGATTTGTGGTCGAGGTCACCATATTTAATTTGCTTGAACGGAGGAGCATAAGTCTTCTTCAGGATATCATGGGTTTTCTTCCTTCTGAGGTTGAGTTTTCTTTGATCTTTACTCCAAGATGGGGTATCCGTGTAGCTACTCTAATTGCAGCTAATGCTTATAAGGAGGTGTGTCTATTAAGGTGGGTTTTACAACCAACACTTTCTTTCATGTCACTTCTAACCTTGGATATTGAAGAGACCAGTTTTGTCCATGCTTCTACTTCTACTATTAAATCTTTAATGTATGGTGATTGGTTGTTCTTATATTTGGCTTATTTTATTATCTTTGATTTGGCTTTATTTGTATTCCATCTTCCGTTTGTTTTCATGTATTGCACCGGTTTGCAGTATTAATATAAATAACTTTTGAAACAAAAAAAAAAAAGATTAGCACATCATTAATGTTGGTCACAAAGTACACCAAACTAAATGAATACCATGATAACATAACAAGGTGATGATGTATATTGTACATTTTGAATGAGATAACAAACTCACAAATTAAAACTGCAATAAATTAAATGATACAGCATATAATATGTGTGTGTGTGAGTGAGATATAAAATCTAGTTAGTACTGCAATTAGCACAAGAATAGAGGTAGTTATATTTAATGGTTTTGTGAAGGGGGTAGGTTCTTGTGTCTAGAAGGGAGAGTCATATCCAAAATTCATAACTACAAGTATTTGGTGTAATTATGACTAGTAGCGATGTGTCTGAATGGATTATTATGCAAATGCATGGGTGTTAAATTGGATGTGTGTGTCTATATATATATATATATATATGGTGTTAAAAATGCATCGATTTATTTATTCACTAAACCAATGAAGTCAAAACAATATGAACAGCCTATGACACACACGGTATGTGACAAAGTCAACCTCATGAAGTTGACTTTTGGAGCTGTTCCAAAGAAGACGTATTATTGGAAAGCAACATAAGCCATAGGGCCAACGTAAGCAATTTTTTAAAGTGGATTTATTTAATATGTAAAAGGTGTAAACGAAATTGGGAAAAAAAAAAAAAAAACTAACCAATAACTTAAATTAATGCACGAAATTAAGCTATACTTATTACACAAATTAACCTAACTTGGTTGCTATCAGCTATTGGATAAGAATAATAAAGCTCTTCTTGCGTAAGGATGATAATATGAACCACAATTCCCTGCTAGGAATTAAAATGGAATCCTTAATTGTTACAGGCACGCATGGAAAATACCACTCGAGTTCTTCATTAAAAAAAAAAAAAAAAACCTCTCGATCAAACAGGTGAAGGAAAAAATCGAACAAAAAAATTATAGAGCATCTAAATATTTTTGCGTTTAATAAACCAGAAAGTAATTAATTACTTTCTGATTAAAAATAAAATATATATTGGGAAAATATCAGTGAGGTTTCAAGGAAGAGAAAAAATATAAAAAAAGTCTCAACCCCAAATCCCCTAGGGACTTCTTTGATATTAATTACGGAATTTCAATATAAAAAAAGTCTCGTTATCAAAATAGCTTTTCATGTTATTAAAATGACTTTTCTTGTTGTTAAAATTTCCATATGAAAATGTTGTTGTCAAAATGACTTTTTATGTTGTTAAAATGATTTTTCCTGTTGTCAAAAATTTTCCGAGTTTTTCCTCTGCCATGTAGAATTTTTTAGAAACCTAGAAAATTTTTGGCAACAGGAAAAACTATTTTAACAACATGAAAAGCCATTTTGACAACAAGACCTGCAAACTGACAATTCTGCTCAGAGTTATTGATAGAAAAGTAACTTCAATTTCTTGAAAATGAATCGTCTTTTTTTTTTTTTATCATTCAAAAGTTTTGTTTTATCATTTGACGCCATCCAACCAAATAAGCTTATGTTGTAATGCCCCTATTTTCTAAGTCCATTATGAAGTCCAATTATATTTCTAGGTCTCTTATTAATCTAACCAACATGTAATTATCAGAGTGAAGGCGTTAACAGATCATAGTGAGTCGCAACAGAGAGCATGCATAACGTTTGGATGAATGAGTGACTGATAACATCTGCCCAAACATATGCTGGTTAATTTAAATTCTCGGAGGAATATAAACGTGATACAACTTAAAATTTGGTAATAGTCTGGGTTAATCCCGTTGGAGGATTTTAGTTATACAATTATCCCGAATAGTTAGAAAAGACAATCCAAAACATTAGAGTATGAAATTCAACTTAATTAAATCCCCTCCTTCGGAGTCTTCTTTAGCTACTTCAGTTGCACAACCTTATTTCTCGATCCAGAGCATCTTCCTAGTATCACTGAGATTCAGTAATTAGATGAATCTTAGGGTAACAGTTAATCTCACATTCAAAGTGTAAATCATATATGACAAGTATTTTGTAATAGCCGTTTTTCAATTTACCGAAAATCTTGTATTTTAAGGAATATGTTACCATATTAAATTGGTTAACATATGTGACATAAAGTCACATAGAACAGTGGCTATTTTAAGTTTAAAAGAGCCATGGAAAGACTATAAAAACACTTAATTAAATTAAGTGTCAATTTACCAAATTGGCAAATAAGCTTGCACTAATTGAGATTAGTGGCATAATTCTTCAATTTAATTATAGGAAAATTAAAAGCATCAAAAGAGGGTTGTTACTTAAGGGCCAGAGATGAAGAATTAAGCTTCTAATAAATCACTAATGAACTTGATTAAGAAGCTAATTTAACTTTGTTAATTAGTATTGAAAAGTCAACAAAAGCAACTAGTCAACGAAAACCATGGATCAAATGACACCAACAAATGCCCCAAGAGTCATAAATCTCGTCTAGCACATGGGGGCAGATATTTAAGCTAAGAAACCATGAGATAAGACTTAATAATTAACACACAAATACTCTTGATTAATTGGCCAACCGATTAGACACTACCAAAAAAACCTCGGATTACCCACGGAATTACCGATGGAAAAAATTTCGTCAAAAATTACCCACAGAACTACATGGGTAATAAAAATTACCGACAAAAAATTTCTGTTGCAAAAAAAGCTGTAGGTAAAATTTCAGTAATTATCATTGCCTTTTTTTGCGACGGAAATTTTCTATCGGTAATTTTAATTATCGACGGGATTACCCACAGAATTCCATTGGTAATTACAATTATCGACGGAATTTAGTGGGTAATTTCTAACAGAATTTTTTCTGTCGGTAATTCCGTGGGCAATTCGAGGTTTTTTTGTAGTGAGACATGGACATTTGGCATTTGGAGACACCTAAGCCTTTGTTTGTGTCATCAAGGTAACATCATTAACTTGCTTAAGAAGGACCTCTATTTCAGCTGGGCATAGGTGGAAGGAGAGGATGTGATTTCATAAAGTGTTTTTAATCTAATGGTTGCAAGGAAAGAAGGAAAATTGGATTACCTTGTGAATTACCACTTTGACCTTAGAAGTTTTCCTATAAATAGGAGACTCCCCTCTTCATTTTTCTTCACACCAACACAAGCTAACATAGATGATCCTTAGTAGTGAGAGTGAGAGTGGAAAAATTGAGGAGCAAGAAGGAAGAAGGAGTTGAGCTTCAAGGATAAATTCCTAAGCTCTAGCTTTTTAGATTTTTGATAAAATTGTAGTTTAATCTAGAAAAATGTAGAATAGAATTCCTTTGCATGTTTTTAAGGATAAAAAGGGGTTTAGAATGTAAAATTATTTTTTTTTTTAAAAGCAAGTAGCGAATAATTTTTGAAATGAATGGATCATGATTGTGAAAATTCCCAGAAACTGGGCTGTTAAAGTCAGTCATGTTGAGGCTATTATTTTATGTACAAAATGAGCTTTAAAAATTATGAAATTTTACATGAATAAAGTAGACATGTAAGGCCTTCTAAATATATAAAATATGTAACGTTTTGTGCTCTGGAAAAGGAGTTATATTTTTGAAGTTAGGCCTTATTTCTGGAATTTTAAACTAAACAACGTTGGAAAACTTAAAAACTGGGAATGATTCTTGATGTTATGGATTTTGGGAATGTTTTTCCTTGGCAATAGACATGTCAAGGGTCGTGAGGATTTTTGAATCACTCAAATTGGAGTTTTGTAGAATTCATTATGATTTTGCAAAGTTGCTGAAAAATCTGCCCAAAAAATCCAGCAATTCGTTTTTAAGGAAAATTAAGGGTAAAAAGGTCAAAATAGGTGAAAATATCCTTTTTGATATTTGATGAGAAAAATTTATGTCATGTTTTTCCCTATGATGTGTGCATGTTTTGTATAGTAAATATGAGCTTAAATGCATCTAATCTGAGCAAATATGTCATAATTCACGCATATAGGGAAATGTAATTAAGGTGAATCTCACAAATTATGGTAATTGTACAAGCATCCCATACATGTGCTTAAGAAAAGAACAAGTTTGAGGTTTTATGTGAAAATCACATAGTATAGACGATACAATGCTATATCAATGGCCAACCATAACAAGCCGCAATACAACGCAACCCGAATGCTATAACAGCGTGAATGAGGCAATGTTATGCGCTATATATTCTGACCTTTTCTCAAGGTTGTTTCAGGAAACTAGGTACAAGTCATTGGACGAACGTTAGACGATGATTGATTGCTGACGTATGGAATTAGAATATGCAAAAGATTGAAGTTAAGATTTGGAGAATCCCGCAATATCAGCGTCAATCTAACGAATTTGGAAAGTTAGACTAGTTGGACCTAACAGATTTGGAAAGGCCCAGCTCATTGAACGTATGCCACAAGAAAACCTGATTATAAAAAGGAAAAGACGGCCAACCCTAAAGATTATTGAGTCATTGGAGAGTCAAAGGAATTATTATTTGGCTAGACTCGAAAGAAGAAAGAGAGAAGTTACAAGGCACGAAAGCTCCAAAAGAACCCAGAATCCTTCCTTCACTACAAAAAAAACGACAATTAGTAGCGGTTAAAATGACCTATTTGTAACGGTTTTTGACGTGACAAACGACATTTGTAGCGGTTAGAGGAACCGCGACAAAATCGCCTGTGGCAAGCCGATTTGTAACGGTTAAAAAAACCGATACTACATACACATAAACCGCTACAACCTGCATTGCGGTTCAAGAAAACCGTCACTAAATCAGCGGGGTGACGTGTGTTTCGAGACATTAGTCACGGTCCGTAACCGTTACAAATCATATTGTAGCGGTTCCGAACGGTTTCATAACCGCTACAAAATAATGTGTTGATAAATTTGTCGCGGTTACTAACACTACAAACATTCCCGCCATTTTTTAGCCAAAAAAATTTGCCGCCATCTGAATATTTGTAGCGGTTTACAACCGCTACAAATAGTCCCGCCACATGTGCTTTTGAATATTTGTAGCGGTTTCAAACCGCTACTATAAACGCTACAATTTTATTTTAAATTGTGTAGCGGTTATTACAACCGCTACAAATTCATTACGGTTTAAAAAAATGTATAACGCCATTTTATTTGAAATGTTGTAGCGGTTATTGCAACCGCTACAAATTCATTACGGTTTTAAAAAAAAATTATTATTTATCGGCGTAATTCGGTAATTATTATTAATATATCTTTTTAACAAAAATAAAAGGACTAAATTATGAAATTTAAATATATAAGGTGCATGTATAAAAACAAAATAATAAGATTATGTAAGTAGAATAAGTGCTAAGAAATGAGGTGGTTAAAACAATACTGAATATTTAAAAATTATATGTACAAATCAATTGAATAATGTATATGAAAGAATAGGGAAACTTGAAAGATATATCTCGTTCAAGCTGCAAAATAACAAAGTTTAATTAGTATCGAACTATAAATTAGTATGAGAAACATTAGAATTGATCGAGTTACACGGTACTTACCCGTTCAAACTCATAATGTTACGAAACGTAAAAATATTTGAGATGAGCGAGAGAAAACGTGGGTAGAAAAGAAGTTGAGGCGTATTAAATGAGGTTGGGTGGGGGTATTTATGGTGGTGTCTGCGTATCATTTTGTAGCGGTTGGTGTCTCACTTTTTGTAGCGGTTTTTATATTTAGTAGCGGTTTTGAGGGTTATTGTAGCGGTTATTGTAGCGGTTGATCTTGTCGCGGTTTTAAGGGTTTGTAGCGGTTATATAACCGCTACAAAGTAATTCGAGTTCTTTTTTAGAAAAAAAAACTTAAAGGTGTTTTTTTCCTAATTAATTTCGGATTTTTAAGTGTTTGTAGCGGTTATATAACCGCTACAAAGTAATTTCGAGTTTTTTTATTAAAAAAAAAACTTAATATTAAAAGATTTCATATTACAGCATAGGCATTAATTTTTCCTCTCAATCTTCTTCGACATCCCTACAAAGAAAGTTTACATAAAATGTTACGCGTGAGTTGAATACGTTTGAACACAATATAATTAAAACTTTAGTTAAATGTTTCAATTTCATAAAGCGTAAATTTAAAAACGTCTTCGAACTATAGGTAAATTGTCATCGCCGTGCTGGGATGAAGTCTTGAAGGCGGCGGGCTGCAACGGCTCACAATCGTAGGCGACCTTATCACCATCGCCCATATCGTAAAGGTCCCGAGGCTTTAAGTGAACCACCATATTCCAATCCTTGTGCCTCTCATCGACGACATAATAAACTGATGGGCCTCGAGGCAAGAATATACGGCTCGTCATCTTGAGATGCGACCACTTGTGTATAGGCGGGAGAAATTCAGCGATGTGATGCCTAAGTCGTCGTCGTGAGTCCACGGACGTTGTGGTATTCGCCCACAAACACTTGAACAACGTCACGGTGAATAGGCACTGTGTAACTTATCCCGACCACATCAAGCGGCTTTCCATAATACGGGACGTCACCGAACCGCATGTTGCCGTCCTTGCTTTGCTCGCATAACTCCTCGTCCCAAACGTGCCATATACACGAGTTTTGGGTCGGCAATCCACGATCTCGTGCGACGGTGCAAAACTTAAAACCATTGGCATTGTATGCCGTGAATCTTAGGGCGTGGTCAAGCGGGCCTCTGCGAGAGCTCGAATTACAGTGAGTGCGGGTTGTGGTCGTTCATTATTCTCCTCCTAAACCAACTCGGGAATTCTCTGTGAACCTTTCTATCAATTTCGGAGGATGTACGTATGCGAATCCTCAGTTCACGCTTCACATAACTCCTGAATTCCCTGCAATTGAACATGCAATGAAATGTGAGTATGTATAAAATGTAAGGAAATATATAGGATACGATATATATATATTTGTATGAAATCCTTACCGAAGGTACGGTTCAACTTTGGTGCGATTAATCAAGACATGTCTATGTGCTTGGAACTTCTCAAGTGCCGTGAGTTTGAATTTCTCACTCCCGCCAAGCTGGTTTACCAACACGAGGGATTAACAACTCTGTTGTCTCGGCTCGGCTCGGGCTCGGGACAATCGTCTACACGAGGCGGTCGGTTGAATGACGTTTCAATGTCATCGAAGTACACTGGAACAAAAATACAAGACCTCATCCCGATATAACCTTACGCTATTGAACCTTGTGCACGCCTTATTCCTCACGTAAGATTTAAGTTTCCCAAGAAACCTATAAAGTAGAACCATAAAAATAATAGCCGGATCAATGGTTAAACGTGCGACTAGTGAGTAATGGTAAAGTAATTATTTTTCAACAAGTACCTCTCAACGGGATACATCCATCGATCTTGGCCAGGCCGACAAGCTTTGTTTCGTGAACAAGGTGTCTTGTCGGGTGAACCATGGCCGTGAAAAATGACGGAGGAAAGATCATCTCCAAATGACACGGCGTAAGAATGATTTTCTCCTGCAGCTGGTCGAGCTCCTCCACTATCAAAACCTTCGAACACGGCTTAGAAAGAAAGTACAAAGCTCGACCAAAGCGAGAGACACGTCGAGAGGCGGCGTATTTTCATGGCGGCGGAAGTAAGCTGTTGCATAAGCACATGTGAGTCATGACTCTTCACCACTGTAACCTTTCGAGCACGCAAGTCAATACATCGTGATATGTTGCTTGAATACCGTCGGGAACCTTTATTTTCTTCAAGGTAGCGAGAAAGATTTCCTTATTCGGTTTTGTCGGGGTGAACCTTGCCGGTTGAAATCTGTCATGCTCATCCCGCCACGCGTCTCCACGAACGCCCATCTCCGTAGATCTTTCTGGCTGCGAGATGATCTTTGGACTTGCACAGTTCGTTGAGAATCGTGTACAACACATTGTCGCACACATTCTTTTCAATGTGCATGACATCCAGGCGTGTCGGAGCAAATTATCTTTCCAATACGGAAGAGCGAAGAAGACGCTCACCTTTCGCCATTGTTGGGGCGTAGAACACGAAGCCACAGCGAGTCTTTGTTCGGCCCTTGCCGGATCGTTCTTTTCCCAAACTCAACATCAACATCCACGAAGGCTGCTCTATGATTTCTTCACGAGATAAATTCCGAGGGGTCCTCTTTTTCTGTTGCCCATTAAAACGATTGCGTTGCAACCTAAACTGTGCGTACCATCGAGAAACCTCCGATGACCCATGAAGCACCACTTACATTGTGGGGAAGGCGCACTGAGTCGAGTCAAAATTGCAGGCTGGGCACGCAAGGCGGTATGCACATTCCACCGGATAATGTCTCGAGGCCGGGAAAGTCGCTTATCGTCCAAATCAAGGCCGCACGCAAGTTGAAAAGTGTCTTCTCGTGCGCGTCGTACGTCTCCACACCTACATTCCACAACTCCACCAACTCCTTGATCGGCGGTGGAGATACACATCGATGTCATTCCCGGTGCCTTTTTCCCTGGAATGATCATGGACATAATGAAGGAGCTTTGTTTCATGCACATCCACGGGGGCAAGTTGTAGGGTATCAACATAGCGGCCATATCGTAGCTTGTGCTAACATTCCCAAATGGATTAAAACCGTCGGTCGCCAAAGCAAGACGGACATTTCTAGGGTCCGCCGCGAAATGCGGAAAGGCGAGTCGAACGCTTTCCACGCTTGGCATCACGTGGATGCTGAGTTTACCATCTTCATTCTTATCATCTTTATGCCACCTCATATCTTTGTTTGTCTTAGACGACATAAACAATCTTTGCGGGCGAGGTTTTAAAGGAAAGTACCTTAGAATCTTCGCGAGGTTTCTTCTTACGCTTCTTCCCTTTCGAATAGTCTTGAACCTCGAAGTGTGACACTTCTTACAAGTCTCCCTCCGATCGTCCTCTCCCCAATAAAGCATACGATCGTTTGGGCGGGCATCTATTTTTCGTAGTTCAAGCCTAATCTGTTGATTATCTTCTTCGCCTCGTAGAAGGATGAGGGAATGTCCGCGTTCGAGAAAGCATCTCATAGTAATTCCAACAACATCGACATTGCCTTATTAGTGATCCCACACAAGCACTTGATATGGTACAATTTATCAGGAAAGATAATTTGGAGTGTTTTCGACAACCTTGATACAAAGGACGACACTCTCATCCATGAGGCTAAAAAAATCCCGAGCTGCATCGTTTCTGAACAATCTCGTGTTTGCCACTTCTTAAACTTACATCGCACACAAGGACACACGATCTTCCCATTAATGCATGCGTGAGAGAAGGCGAAATCTAAGAAAGTGTTCAATCCCGCTAAATATACGGGAGAACTACGCGTTGCTTGATCCATGACTTATCCATATGTAACAAACAAATCTAGGATAGAAGATAAATGTGGATACAATGTTTAATTACATTCAACGCAGAACTTGGGATCTTTAAACATGCATCGAATGTTTTGTAGCGGTTACATAACCGCTACAACAACCGTTGCAATTACAACGAACAATTTTGTAACGGTTATAGAACCGCGACTACAACCGCTCTCGAGTAAAATTTGTCGCGGTTATATTCATCACAACCGCTACAAAATGATGCCTGTTGAATCTTGTAGCGGTTATTCAACCGCGACAAAATAGGGCGCCCTTTTTCAAATTTCAAATTTGTTGCGGTTTCTCATTAGAACCGCTACAAAATTTAATTAATTTTTAGTATTTTGAAATAAAATTTTAGGAAATTATTTTGGATTATAATTAAAATATATAACTAAAGCACACGTTAAACAAGGATTAAAATTTTGTATTAAAAGTTTTAGGGTTTTCGATTAAAATTTCTTTAAATGAGTTATAGGTTTTGAAATAACGTATCAAATTTAACGGTAACAAATATATAACTAAAGCACATCTTAAACAAACCAAATATTTAAACCAAATTAAACTAATATCCAAGCTATGCGGAATAGTGAAGTTTTCAAAATAAAAACTAACTATCGGGAACATGATCATCAAGTCTGTCCTAGGGGGTCTGTCTCGGGGGGTTGGTACACGTGGGGGATTCCTCAAAGATGAACGGAGGAGGCTCGGGATCGGAAGCCGCTGGTCGGGTAATAGTCGCGCCGGGGCCCCGATGCGGCGATCCGGCTCTCCACATGATGATCGTACCAACGGTGGATACTCTCCTGCATGCGCCTATGCCTGGCCTCCTCGTCGGCCCTCCTGCGCATCTCTCTGGCCTCCTCGTCGGCCCTCCGTGCAGCCTCATGTGCAGCAACCTGCTCGGCGACCTTCTCAGCAATGATCTCATCAAAAGTCTCCGGTGGTGGCCTTCTCGGTGGAGGGTCCGGTGGACCAGAGGAGGAGCCATGCTTCGGGTACACCATGCTAGGCACAGGCGCCAAGGCCCATGCCCCTAACACGGCCGGGATGCTCGGCGGGCCCAGCTGCGGCTTTCGGTGGGGCGGTGGGATTCACGGACCCTGTGACTCAGAGTCTGCGGCGCTTGTAGCTCGCCTCGGTCTTCTCAATCGGGCACGACCCACGGCGTTCATGAACAATCATTAATAAAATAATTGACGATCAATTTTAATATACAACATTCATTATATTTTTCAATGTTTTTGCCTGAGAGGTCGGCGTCCCATCACGGTGTCTATGGGTGCGTGTCCACAACTTCCCATAGTTCGTTTGTGTGTTCTCCTCACGAGCCTTCTTTTCTTGAAAGAATTAAAACAATATGTACTTTGTTATTGGAAAAACAAAACAATCGGTATGTTAAATAATAACATACCATCTCACTTTGTAAGTCACGACAAACGTCTTGGTCCCTGTAGTGTGATGGATCCTCTCTTTGTGCCACTGCTTCTTGTGTTTCTCTGCGACAAAGCACGATCGGAGGAGGAAACAAAACTTAATTTAAACTAAATTTAAATTATCACTTAAGTGAAACTATTAATTAATTTAAACTATATGTAATTAAATTATAATTAATTTAATAAAATGTACTGCCCGTCGGCACCTCTCCTATATTGACGAAAGGCGCCCAGCTGATGCGGGTCCACGCCGTGCAGGACTCTCTCGATCAGCTGCTGCAGAGGTGTATCATAAATTCATTATTAAAAATTAATAAATAAAGAAATAAATAATGAAAGAAATAAACTAAAACTGATAACTATTAACATGTAAAATGTAATGAAACAATATTGACTACTGCGAACTCAGCTAAACGCCTTGTTCTTTGTGTCCTTCGTCACACTCTTCCAATCCTTAAAAAAATCGGGAACCATGCCCAATTGCCGCCAAATTCGGACAAAAACGGTTCATCGGTGACCACGGTGCCGTCGCACAGTGCAGTGAGCTCGTTCCACGGGACTACGACCGATACCGGACATCTCCCGGTCGTGCGAGTGAGAGTGGAAACATCCGGCGTCCTACTGCTTTGATGTTCCCATGTTTATCTGCAATATTAGAAAAAATTGAATTAAACCTACAAAATTTATATTAATTTCTCCAAAAATCCAATTAGATATACCTTCGACATCCACTTGTAAATCATTTGGGCGAAGACGCCGGTCGGGGTTCCGTGGTCCCATTGGGTTTCTGGTCCATGAGCTGCTCCACCTCCACTAGGGGAATGTCGATCGGATCTCCGCATTCTCGTCGTCTAAGTCGTTCAACGACAAACTTGCTTCTTGATCTCCCCCGACGGTCCCCACATTTGGAATTTCTTCATCGGCGAAGAGATTGGCAAACTCGTTCGGCTCACGAGATGGCGGTGGTATATGTTGGGCCCACGCCTCTCGTCGGCCTCCCCTACTACTACCCCCTTAAACCGGTTTTGAAAGGGACACTGCTTTTCCCTTTCCCTTCTCTCCTCCAGAAACCATGATGTTGAAAGGTAGAAGTTTAAAAGTAAAAGTTTAAAGAGGGTGAAAGGTAAAAACGGTGAAAACTCAAACCGTTGGAAGTGTGACTTTGAAAATGAGGTGTAGCGGTTGTGTAATAACCGCTACAAAAACCGCTACAAAATAGCTGACCCTTGAAATTCTGTAGCGGTTTCTATGAAACCGCTACAATATGACCACATTTTGTCGCGGTTTTTGTTGTGAACCCTTCTGAGAATGATTTTTTTCAAAAAAATTCCAAACTAATTAGTTTGATTCAAATATTTTATGAATCAAACTAATTAGTTTAATACAAATATTTAAAAAACCAAACCTTCAATTCATTTATTTCTTTTCTTTAATTTTTTAAAAGCTGTCCACAGTAATAAATTACACATAATGAAGTAACCAAGAATAGTCCAACATGTCAGTGGGGATTGGGACTCAATGTAGCCGCCGATCTCCCACGAAAAGCTGGTGAGTCATTTTCATCGGAGATATTTTCGTGAGACAAAGGTGGCTACAATGGAACCCAATCTCCGATCTTTGTTGGACTCTTCTCGAAGAGTAGAAGTATTCACGCCAAAGAAATGAGCAAACCTTGGCTTGTGGTGAGCGAATTGCCTCGCAAGGATGAGAGAGGCAAATATCCGCAGCCCTCATCACCGATATAAGAGATCGAGCTACGATATCTGCATTCCTTGGACGACCAAGCGAGATAGTTCATTCGATTACAAGTCGAAGATTTAGTAATTCCTTTAGTAGTTATAGTTGATGAACGTTATTTATAGTGTGAAAATTTGTAGCGGTTCCCCTCGAAACCGCTACAAAATATAGATTTTGACGCGGTCACGGTCACTCTTCACGGACAAGTGACAAAATTGTGACGTTTCGTTTATTTGTAGCGGTTTTTGATGGAACCGCTATAAAATCACCGCAACAAAGTTGGCGCCAATGTTGGCGCCACTTTTGTAGCGGTTCTACTCAAGAAACCGTTACAAAATCACGGTGACAACAATTCCCGCCATTGCGCGCCAAAGTGGCGCCAAATCATTGCGGTTCTACTCAAGAAACCGTTACAAAATCACGGTGACAACAATTCCCGCCATTGCGCGCCAAAGTGGCGCCAAATCTGTTGCGGTTTATTTTGAGTGAACCGCTACAAAGGTAGCCGAGGTCCATACCGTCATGGCTTCCGTTACTATTTAGTGGCGGTTATGGGATAAAACCGTTACAATTTGTTGTTTTGTAACGGTTTTTTTTAACCGCGACAATTTAACCGCGACAAAATAGGTTTTTTTTTGTAGTGCTTGTAGTGAGACAGAGACAAGAAGACGTGGAGTTGTCACGTGACAGGCTTCTTCTACGCCGTCAAATCCTCTGGCAAACATTCTGTTTTCCTTTGTTGATTTTTAGTTTATCTTTTGTCATGGGCTATTCTGCTGTGATTTGCTTTGTGATTCCCTCGTCAGTCATGAACTAAATTTCCTTTAGCTGAGCGAGGATGAATTCTTGAGTGTAGAATGAACCTAGTTTGCTAGTTCGTTAATTAAATAAATTGAGTTTGTTTATCAATATTTTAACTTCTTGTCAATTAGCGGAAGCTAAGGGCTACATCAGTGGCCTCGTCTTACTGGAAGGGAGTCGGGGTTAGACATCTAATAGGCAGTGTTTGCTGGGCAGGCTGGTGCAAGGCTTGACCTATCATTGTAGGCTTCAGGAATGGTTCTACCGCTTATAGCCATACACCTTGATTATGAATGATAATCCGAACTAGAAAGTCACCATAGGAATATAGGAGAAGTAAAGCTAGGATTGTACGTACAGGACGCGGAAGCTTCTATATAGCAAAGTGGTTGAAGGTGGAATATCACCTAGAGGAGGGTGAATAGGTGATTACAAAACTTTTTCGTTAAAGGCTTTTAACAAGAATAAGCAGCGATAGAGAAAGGAAATAAACACAGAGCAATTTATACTGGTTTGGTCTAAATCAACGACCTACGTCCAGTCCCCAAGCACACATTAGGATTTCTCTAACACTTCAAAGCAAATACAATTACACACTTTATAACTCAGGATGATCCTCTCACTCTAGGACTCACTCCCCTTTACAAGTTGTAATCGTACACACACACTTAAGATTCCTCAACCTTAAGATTTAAACAGGAAATAAATAAGTGTTTAATAACTCCTCATGAGTAGATAATGAATGAACACTGAAGTACAAGATATCCAAAGATATTAAATGAAACTAGTGAAACAAGATTGCAATAGATTTGTATTGAATGCGCAGAGTTTCGGTAGTTTAGAATTCAATGCTTCTGGTATTTATAGTTGATCTCATTATGACCGTTGAGAAGCTTGTTGAAATATCCGTTGAGACCCTTTAATATAGCCGTTGGAGAGACGAGAAGAGAAGCATAATCATCAATGCTCACAGACATTCTTTAATTCTTTTATTCCTTCGATTATGACTGTTGGAAACCCAGCAAAGAGAATGAAATAATCTTGAATGTCTTTGTGCAGAGATATGTCTGTTGGTTGAGTGTCTCGAACAAGTAAGTGCATTAAATGCTTTGATATGTCGGATTACTTTATTTGAAAAACAGAGTTAATTTGTAATCTAATCATCTGTAACTCATTAACAAACTGGTTAAATGAAGTTAAGAATAGTAATGATAGATGATATAAAGAATCCAAAAACATACTTTGTGAATTTCAGAAGATGTTAAGTGATTTCAAGAACAGAGCAATATTGGCTCAAGTCAAGCATGTCACTGGCTTGAGTCAATCCATCGTTCAAGGTACAGAGAATATTCGAAAAACATTTTCTGACTCGAGGCAGACAAAAGCTTGACTCGAGTCAAGTCTTAGGCTCGAGTTAGAGAAAGACGTGGCTCGAGTCAAATTGAATTAATCATTTAAACAATAGCAACATTTAACTCGAGGCAAAAACATCCAGGCTCGAGTCAGCCTCTAGACTTGAGGCAGCCAAAACAGGCTCGAGTCAAATGCGAAGAAAAAGCATTTGGAAGTTCAGAAACAGGTTTCTGGCTCGAGTCACTAAGTGTTGGCTCGATTCAAATTCCATTTTCAAAAGTAACGGTCAATATTCTTGGCTAAAGTTAAATATACTGGCTCGAGTCAGCGAAGAGATCAAATCCCATTTTTAAGTTTTTCAAACACTTGGCTCGAGTCAGAGAATGAGCTGGCTTGAGTCAAGGCCCGGACTCGAGGCAGCATTTTGGTGGCTTGAGTCAATATGACAATTTTGAAATATATGAAAGGGGATTGGCTCAAGTCATAGAGTGTTGGCTCGAGCCAATCTGACAGCAAACGTGTTTGCTGATAAATGCCATATAGAGAACTAACAGTGGTGGGTTAACTGAATAACATTGTGAAAGGAGGCTATGCTTTAGCATTGCGGAAGCTGTGCACCATAATTGTTATAGAAATGCGCTAACGCAAACTGGGAGAGTGATATGCTTGGGATGAAATCTGAGCTCAAATTATCTTTTAATTGATATCTTCTTGCGACTATGATAATTTGTTTGTTTTCTTGTTTTATAGTTATAATCACAAAACTCCCAAACCAACTATATTTTTCTTTTCCTTTTACACACAACTATCTTTAAAAACTAGTCTCATCATTGGTATCTCGGTCTCTGTGGGACGATACTTTACTTACTCTTTATTACTTGTTCGATTGGTTCACTTGCCATCAAGAAAATCGACCAACAATATTATTATAGGCAATTTGATATTAATTATAATATCATAAATTATGGAAAGGAAATAATCCGACGATAACATTATAGGATATCCGGGAAGTCCAGAGTCGGATTCCCAACTGGTAACTATAATCGTCTATAACTTGTATGTCTATATATGATTGAATAATTCATGAAGTCATGGGCAAGACTAGGTCTTGGGCCATGCACCGTGACCAAGATATGGTCTTAGGTCACTTGTTTATATACATTCAGCTTTGTACGGGTTATAGTCACGATAATAACATAGGATTGTTTCCTAGCACTGAGGACATGAGTAGTCATGGCACTAGTGAGTGCAAACATTGTTAACATTACATGTGTTGTGTGCTATGTATTGTTATATTGTTAACATTACATCTGTTGTGTGCTATGTATTGTTGTAACCTTACATCTGTTGTGTGCTATGTATAGTTGATGCTGAAATGTAATGAATATCTGTTATGTATTGTTATATCTGCTATAGAGGTTAACTGTTACCTTAGATTCAATTCGATTGAATCCAGCCCTGACTAAAGGTTCAGGAAAGGAACCTGGATTTGAGAAAGCGACGAGGATGATGTCGGGAAGAGGCATCGGAAGACGAAGCTGTGAAGAGGCACTAATGGACGAAGCACGTGAGGAGGCGTCGGTTAGAGAGAATGTCGGAAGAGGCTCATTAGAGCGTAGTTTTTGGCATGAATCTGATAAAGTTGTTTCAAATCGTTTGGTGCTTAAACTAAGGAAGGGTTTATCTATGTGGTTCAGTCATAAGTCGATGTGAAAGGCAGGGAGACTTCCACTAGACTTAAACACCGACCTAGCCAATAGGTTTGATTAACTAAGTTAGATTGATTTCTACAAGTCTAGTTAAGGCTTGGTTTAAGATTGTATAGTTACTATGTAAGAGTTGTAATTATACACATTCTGGATAATGTATCACATTCACATGAATATTCCTTCGAGATTTTTAATTTAACCAACATATGCTGGGCAT
The DNA here is from genome assembly GCA_025563575.1 of Acacia pycnantha. Taxonomy (NCBI): domain Eukaryota; kingdom Viridiplantae; phylum Streptophyta; class Magnoliopsida; order Fabales; family Fabaceae; genus Acacia; species Acacia pycnantha. The sequence continues at coordinate 3,202,102 of JAMWYP010000085.1, forward strand.
TTTATATCAGTTACTCATCGTCCAAACGTAACACATGTTCTCTGTTCCACATTACTCTGACCTGTAGCACCTCAAATTCTGTTGATTTTCATAAAACTACGTGTCATCGGACACGATAAGTAGTATGGAATTTGGGGTGTTACCTATTTCATATATTGCGAAATAAAAGAAAGCATTCAGCAAGCACACTGCTACTTGACTACATAGAACATGCATCGTTAACGGTGAAAGCACTCGTAAGTGCCATGTGTCACAGACACGAATTCTTAACGCTAGGAAAAATGGGCATACAGCATTATCATATAAAGCAATAATCCAAATCCATCTGAATAAAACACATAGACTCAGGCATACAAACCTGACCAAGAATCCACAAAATATGAACATACAAGGCATATATAAAAACACAAGGAATTAGAGATTAAGTTACCAACCTCAACTTCGTGAATAAATACAACCTCCGGTGTTAGAAACTCGAACTTCTTCAAGTTCTAAGTAAGATCATTGTAACTATTAATTCCCCTTTCTATTTATTCTTTATTTCTCCTTCCTAATAATAATCTTATTTATTATTACTTAGTTATTTTTTTATTATTATCATTACTCTACTATTAGTTTAAACTCCCAGAGTGTAACACCTTACTAATATACCGACAATAACCAGCGCAACATAATAGGCGAATAGAAATAGCATAACATACTGATATAATATTACTTGATTACAACAGGAATTTTCGAAGGGTTATGAAGGTTATCTACAACTTCTAAACGTAACTATTACCAAGTTACAAATTTGATCAAAGATGGCTAGTAGTTGCCCTTGCTTTGATCCGAGATCTCCAATTGTCGATATCCACTGCTTTGCCTTGGAAGCCGTGTCCAATACACTATCATTTTCACATGTAGTAATAGGGGTTGGAATCCTGAAGGATCCTAGAGTAACAAGTTAATCTCACAAATAGAATATAAGCAGTATATGAAAGTGAACCAACATAACATAGCAGTCCACACAGCATAAAGCATTCAAAATCCATAATGCAAATCACATATAGCCAAAACAGCATATACATATCTCATAACCATAGCGCTAGGTATACCATGTGGCATGTACCGAGAGTCGCCCTGTACACCGAAGTTCTCAATCGGAACACCCAACTATGAATAGTCACTACAAAAAAAGTGCCACTTTGTGGCGGTTAATTTGTAGCGGTCAAAATAAACCGCTACAAATATGCGAATTTGTAGCGGTTTATACCGAAACGCTACAAATTTGTAGCGGTATGACTCGCGTCAAGTGGCGCGCTGGTTCGTAACGACATTTATAGCGGTTATCATAAAATAACCGCTACAAAATATGGTGCGAAGTTGGCGCCAAATTTGTAGCAGTTATTTTGTAGCAGTTTATTTATACAAACCGTCACAAATATGGCACCAGTTTGGCGCCTTATGGCTCGCCATTAGTGGCGGTTTTGAAACCGCTACAAAACGCAAAAAAAAACCGCTACAAATGCGAACCGCTACAAAAACTGTTTCATCAACCGCTACAAAGTGTGTAATATTGAAATTTGAATATTTCGAATCCCGCCAAGTTTAGTTTTTTAAAAAATATGTTCATATTTGTAGCGATTGTTAGTATAACCGCTACAAAATGTGATATTTTGAATTTTTTTTTTAAATACCAATGAACTTTTTAGAGGTTTTGAAACCGCTACAAAACGCAAAAAAACCGCTACAAATGTGAACCGCTACAAAAACTGTTACATCAAAAGCTACAAAGTGTGTAACATTGAAATTTGAATATTTCAAATCCCGCCAAGTTTATTTTTTTAAAAAAATATGTTCATATTTGTAGCGGTTGTTAGTATAACCGCTACAAAATGTGATATTTTGATTTTTTTTATAAAAAAATACAAATGAATTTTTGTAGAGGTTTTGAAACCGCTACAAACGCAAAAAAAACCGCTACAAATGTGAACCGCTACAAAAACTGTTACATCAACCGCTACAAAGTGTGTAATATTGAAATTTGAATATTTCGAATCCCGCCAACGTTCATTCACTTGTAGCGGTTGTTAGTGTAACCGCTACAAAATTTGAAAATTATATATTTTTTTAAAATACTAATGAATTTTTGTAGTGGTTTTTAACCGCTACAAAACATTAAACCGCTATAGAATCCGTTACTGTAACATCCCGTTTTCACAAGCAGTATACCGTTTTCACAAGCAGTATAAATTTTTTTTCATCAAACATAATTTCAAATCATCAGAGTAGAGCACCGGAGCGATTGAGTAACTGATATATATATTAAAATACCCACGGTAGCATGTCTTGCTGTTTAAACAGCGGTACAAGAGTGTTTCAAAAGTAATACAAAAAGAAGTCTTCAGCCGCGACTCCTAGGCGTGCGGCTTGTCCTTCTCCTCGATCCTCGGTCCACACGACCCTGAAGCTATATTAAGGGCTGAGGTCCATGCATTGAACCCCAGGTAACGGTTAACCTCATGATTACATACATCATATATGTACGACATACATTCATAGAATTTTGGCAACATCTACTACGGTCAGACATAAGGTATACATATAAGATATGTATGACAAAAACAATACAGTCGGATGACAGACAATAGTACAATCGGAGTACGGACAATAGTACAGTCAAAGTACAGACAATAGTACAATCAGAGTACAGACAATAGTACAATCAGAGTACAGGCAATAGTATAGTCAAAGTACAGGCATGACAGAAAATAGTACAGTCGGAGTACATGCAATATACATATATGCATACAATAAACATCAGAGTTAGTGTTACAGTACGTGAACGTACCTTCGTTGACGGAATTTCGGTACGGCGGTTGGTCAGAATGTAATCAGGGATATCCTATCAATATAACAACGTATTTGTTAAGGATCTATCATTACGACAGATATTTTCAGTCATAATTGTTAGTTCTCTATGTGTTTTGATGATTAATAACAATTGTAAACATGTACGAATGCTTTTAAAATGACAAAAGAGTCAATATCACTTTGTCACCGCAAAACTCGAGCCTGACTAAGCAACCTCGAAGCTGCAAACAGAGCTCATCGGGATATTTTCAAAGATAACGAACTCGAGCCTCGAGTAAATAGACTCGAGCCTAAACCCTCATGATATAAATAAAGAGTTTACAAAAACAAGTAAACTCGAGCACTCGTATAGACAAGCTCGAGTTTTCCCATGGCGGGAAGTTTTCTAATTAAATTGAATCTCTTTAAACTCCAGAGTTTATTCTTTTGAGTAGAGTTCACTTGTTTCTATGGCTATAATTTAATGAACACTCGAGCCCAAGTATATGGACTCAAGCCTAATGCTTTTGTGTAGAGTTTACTCTATGGTTTGACAAACGAAGAAGAGTTTACATAATAGGTAAACTCGAGCTGTTATTACAAGCTCGAGTTTTCTCTTCGTAGAGCTCCCAAGTTTTTCCTTCTTTGCAAACTCCGAGTTTAAGCACAAACCTCCAGCTCACTTCAATAAGTCATAGAATAAATTAAGCTGAACTCGAGCCTAAGAATAATAAACTCGAGCCCTTCATCTGAAGAAAGAAAAGCAAGTGTACAAACTCCAGAGTTTATACTCGTGCTCCGACCACTCTAATCGAGCACCAAAACTCTTAGGCATGAATAGTGTTAAACTCGAGCCTAAACACTAATGGACTCGAGCACTTTGCTTAACTTGAGAGATATTACTCCGTGTGTTATTCGACAAAAGCTTAGAGAATATTCGAACTCGAGCCTACCTTAGTGAACTCGAGTTCACATGGTGAAACAGAATACAAACTCGTGAGTTTACATCAAACTCCGAGTTTGCTATCTCGAAGATAAACCAGATACTCTAAAAGCCTTACGAACTCGAGCCCGACTTAGAGAACTCGAGTTTAAGACTAAGCAAAATGATCGTTATCGATTTCATCCTGATTCTTTTGAACTCGCAAAACTTACCATGTTTATACGAATTGATGGCATTTATTTAGTATATTCAAACGTATTTAACTACTCTATATTGAGAATGTTTCAGGTATTAAATTGGATTAAACGAGTCATTGAACTAAACGCGAAGAATCGAAAGGAGAATGATTTCACGCGTCCCGTGAATTGAATCGGTGAAGTTCAGACCCAACGGCTATAATCCTCATCAAAGTGAATTTCAAATGAAGAACATGCTAAGTTGAGAAGTAACGGTCACATTGCAACTCACCACTATATAAAGAGTGATTACAAACTTAGAAGAAAAACGAAAGAAAAGTAGTAAACGAAAAGCAAGCTCAAGAATTCTTATACATTCAGCTTTTCTTTCGTATTGTATTTTGATATACAAAGAGCCTCGGTGTTTATCATTACCTTCTCTGTGAGAGAGATTATATTCAAATTATTCATTCATTGTAAAAGATCTCAAGTCAAGGGGACTTGGAGATTGGGATTTTGAGTACAACTTGTAAGGGGAGTGTATCCTAGAGAGAGGATAATCCTTGAGTACGAGTGTGTATCTCGAGTTAAAGTGATAGTAGAAAAACCCGAGAGTCCGGGACCGGACGTAGGTCAAGAATTTAGACCGAACCAGATAAACTTTCGTGTCAAGCTCTTCTTCCCTATCTCTTTACGTTTAGCTTCACTTGGGTGCAAAGTTATTATAAAAGTTTTAAAATCCCAATTCACCCCCTCTTGGTGATTTCCTTCGTTTTCATTTGGTATCGAGCCTAGTTGTCAATTTGAAGGATTAACATCCTAGACACAAAGATCCAATGGAAGGAATTCTACCAGATGGAGCTCTCAATCAACCGTCCTCCGTGTTTCAATGGAGAACACTACTCATTCTCGAAGGCTAAGTTCGTGGTCTATGTAATGGCCTCCGAGTTTGGTTTGTGGAGGGTCTTTGAAAAAGGAAACTATGTTCCTTCCTCGGTTGTAGCCGACATCGAACTCCCAAGAAAGAAGAAGAGTACGATGACAATGATAAAAAACAAGTCACTCTCAACATGAAGGCAATTCATATGCTCCAAAGTGCTCTTGGCCAAAAAGAGTACTTCGATCTGCACTTTGCCATCTCGCTAAGCAAATGTGGGATGCTCTTGAAATAGCTCATGAAGGAACAATGCGATCAAAGAAAATCGTATCAATACTCTCATGACAATACGATCTATTGCGGATGAAGACCGGAGAATCTATTGGTGAATTTCAACTCGATTCCCTGCCCAAGTGAGGAAAATACTAAATATTCTCACCAAGGAATGGGAAGCCAAGGTCATTGCAATTGAAGAATCTCGAGGCGAATCAATGGCCTCCGTGGCGAAGACTATTTGGCGGCCTTTTCGAATATGAGGGAAGATCAAATTCAAAAAGGGACTAAATGATATCAATGTCAAGAACAAGGAATAGCTCTTAAAACCATCAAAGAAGCTAAATCGATGACGATGAAGAAGATGAAGATGAAGATGGTGAGCTAGGAATGATGGTCCGAAGATTCAAAAATTCTACAAAAAGGACCAATCTCACGCGAAGGTTTCACAAAGGAAATTCTAGCACGAAACTAAGAAACCAATTATATGCTATGAATGTGAGAAACCGGTGCCACATCAAATCGGAATGTCCGCACGAAAAACAAAGAAAAGAAATTCAATAAGTTCAAGAAAAGAGCTTATGTATCGCCTATATGGGGCAACAACTCATCGATGAAGATGAAGCGGAAGAGGAACAAAGTGCCAATCTCGCCTTGTGGCTCAAGAGGAATCGACAACGAAGAGGTAAGTAATCCCGATTTACCTTATGATGAATTATCTTCAACATATGATTCTCTTTATACCGAATTTAAGAAAGCGCAAAAGAGCTCTTATTTTCAAAAAGAAAAATCAAACTATTAGAAGAACAAGTTCAAACGATTTCTACACCTATCTCTACTTGTGAAAAGGAAAACTCTACTTGTTCTAATCATGATGCAAAACCAACTTATAATGAATTGTTTATTGAATATAAACTTGTTCAAAATGAATTTGATGAACTTGCTGAAAAATATTTTGGTTTAAAAAGGAAGAATACAACACTTGAACAACAAGTAGAAAATCTTTCGGCCCGGAAAATCTCATATGTGATGAATGTTCTATTTTGAAAAAGAAAAATGAATACCTTACAAAGACTCTTGAAAAATTCACTAGAGGAAGTGAAATGCTTGAGGTAATTTTGAAACAAAGAAAGATTTACAAATGACAAATCAGGAATTGGTTACAAACACGATTATGACAAAAAGAAAGGCAAAAAGAAACATGGACAAAGATCTTACATGAATTATTTTCAAAAATCTGTCCATACCTCAAATCCTTTTGCACATTGCAACTATTGTAATAGAAAAGGTCATACTACTTCTTCATGCTTTCATAAGAAAGATAGATCAATCAAACCTCGTAGGAAACTATCAATGGGTGCCTAAGGGATCCTATATGATTCCTAAGACACAAACTAACCCAAAAGGACCCAAAGAATATTGGGTACCTAAAAGATGATATATCTTCTTATGCAGATTTGTCTTAGAGCATCAAATCCCAATAAGTGGTACATTGACAGTGGATGCTCAAGACATATGACTGGAGACCAATCCAAATTTGCTTCAATCAAACATAAGGATGGTGGCAAGGTAACATTTGGTGGATGGCATTGGCAAAATTGGAAATAGCAATGGACCTCAAATCAAAGATGTTTATCTTGTGGATGGATTATGTCACAACCTCCTCAGTGTGAGTCAAAGCACGGACAAAGGAAACCTAGTCATCTTTGATTCAAGAATGTTTGATTGTAAGTAAGGATGCTCTCTCTTTAGATAGTATTAAATCCAAAGCATTATTCGAGCTCCAAGAGAAGGTAATTGTTATACTCTTAATCTGTCTAAAAACAATTCGATTCGAAAAATGTTTTGTTGGTAACTTAGATGAAAGTTGGTTATGGCATAAACGTTTAGGACATGTCAATATGATTCAACTTGATAAACTACGAAAAAGGAATTGGTTATTGGTTTACCAAAACTTTCTTTTAAAAATGATATGATTTGTGATGCATGTCAAAAGGTAAACAAACCAAATCTTCTTTCAAGTCGAAACAGAAATATCAACTAATAGACCTCTTCAATTACTCCATATGGATTTAGTTGGACCACTAGAGTAAAGAGCCTTGGCGGCAATCTTTATACATTAGTTATAGTAGATGATTTCTCAAGATTTACATGGGTCATTCTTTTATCATCAAAAGATAAAACATTTGATCAATTTATTGTGTTTGCCAAGAAGGTCCAAAACGAGAAAGGATTATCTATTGCGGGTATTCGTACAGATCATGGTGGAGAATTTGAGAATCATGCCTTTGGAGAATTCTGTGATAGTATGGGAATCAATCATAACTTTTCAGCTCCAAGAACCCCACAGCAAAATGGAGTTGTTGAAAGAAAGAATAGAGTGCTTACTGAAATGGCAAGATCAATGCTAAATGAGAACCAAACATCTCAAGTGTTTTGGGTCGATGCTATGAGCACCGCTTGTTACATATCAAACAGGGCATATCTCCGAAAGAAATTGGACAAAACTCCCTATGAACTCTACAAAGGAAGAAAACCCAACTTAGCTCACTTACATATCTTTGGATGTAAATGCTTCATCCACAATAATGGTAAGGACGGCTTGGGAAAATTTGATTCCAAAGTCGATGAAGGTATATTCTTGGGTTATTCAAGTAGAAGTAAAGCATATAGAGTTTATAATACTCGTAATCACACCGTTGAAGAATCTATGCATATTGTTTTCTGTGAAACTAAATCTAACAAGTCCTTGGATGATGATGATGATTTTCTGTAACAAACCAAACTTCTATTTCAACAAATACGGAAAAAGATTTGCAAGATGATTCTCAAACCGAAAAACATTGTGAAAATGCTTATGAAAACAAAGTGTTCAAACTCAACCAAAATCATGGAGATACGGTAGGAGTCATCCTCTGGATCAAGTGATAGGTGATGCAAATCAAGGAGTAAGAACCAGAAAAAGCACTTTGAATGAAGTTACTTTTTCAGCTTTCATTTCGAAAATTGAACCCTCTAAGATTGATGAAGCCCTTTCAGACAATGATTGGGTTATAGCAATGCAAGAGGAATTACATCAATTTGAAAGAAACCAAGTTTGGGACTTGGTGCCCAGACCTAAAGACCATCCGGTCATTGGTACTAAATGGGTATTCAAAAATAAATGTGATGAATCCGCCATAATCATTCGAAATAAAGCAAGGCTAGTTGCAAAAGGCTATAATCAAGAAGAAGGAATTGATTATGAAGAAACTTATGCTCCAAGAGCAAGATTGGAAGCTATAAGAGTTCTTCTAGCCTTTGCTTGTGTTAAAGGATTCAAACTTTTTCAAATGGATGTAAAATCCGCCTTTTAAATGGTTTTATACAGAGGAAGTTTATGTAGAACAACCTCCGTGTTTTCAAAATGAACATCATCCAGATCATGTTTATCACCTCAAGAAAGCCTTATATGGTCTTAAGCAAGCTCCTAGAGCTTGGTATGAGAGGTTAAGCACTTTCCTTCTTGATCAAGGATTTGTTAGAGGAAAAGCAGATACAACTCTCTTTATAAAGAAGAATAAACTTGGTGATGTATTAATAGCTCAAATTTATGTTGATGATATTATTTTTGGTGCTACTAATGATACTATGTGTGAAGCATTTGCCAAGACAATGCAGGAGAATTTGAAATGTCCATGATGGGAGAACTTAATTACTTCCTTGGACTTCAAATCAAGCAACGCCATGATGGAATCTTCATTTCCTGCACCAAGTATCGAAAGATCTATTAAAAAAATATGGTCTAGCTGATTGTAATGGAGCAGATACTCCAATGAGTTCAACCGCAACTCGGATGCTTGATGAAAAGGGGACTAACTTCAACATCACTAAGTATAGAGGAATGATTGGATCATTACTCTATCTTACGGCAAGTCGTCCGGACATTCAATTCGAGTGTTGGAATGTGTGCTAGATTCCAATCGCCCCCATGGAGTCACATCTTGAACATGTTAAAAGAATTTTTAGATATCTTGCCGATACAAAGACTCTTGGATTATGGTTTCCCAAAGATCAACATGAACACTTAGTAGCCTATACCGATTCAGATCATGCGGGATACAAGACCGACGAAAAAGCACAAGTGGTCAATGTGAGTTCTTTGGAGGATCATTAGTGTCTTGGTTCAAGAAAAAGGCACCACGATGGGTGTGTCATCCACCGAAGCTGAGTATGTTGCTGCCTCAAGTTGTTGTGCTCAAGTTCTTTGGCTCAAACAACAATTGTGTGATTTGGGAGTTCATCTCAAAGAAATCCCAATTCTTTGTGACAACACAAGCACAATAAGTTTGGCAAAGAATCTGTTCAACATACTAGAACCAAACATATTGATGTCGACATCACTTCATAAGAGACCATGTTCAAAAGAAGGATGTCAAAGTCATGTTCATCCCAACTCACTTGCAACTCGCTGATATCTTCACCAAGCCACTAGCAAAAGAACAATTTGTGTTCATAAGAAGAGAATTGGGAATGGTAAATCCCAATGAGTTGTAAGTAATTCAAATGTTAGTTATGTTTTTTTTTGGTCACCAAACTCGAGCCTATTAGTGAACGGACTCGAGTTCGCGAGAGACAGAGAGCAACTCATCTCAGAGATTTTTGACAGACTCGAGCCTATTAGTGAATGGACTCGAGTTCGCGGAGACAGAGAGCAACTCATCTCGAGATCTTGATGACTCGAGCCTATTAGTGAATGGACTCGAGTTCGCGGAGACAGAGCAACTCATCTCGAGATCTTGACAGACTCGAGCCTATTAGTGAACGGACTCGAGTTCGAGGGAGACAGAGAGCAATCCACCTCGAGAGAACTGCATGAACTCGAACCAACGATATGATCGACTCGAGCCTAACAAGAAATTTCAAGGGTTCACACATACACTCTTGAATTCCGTAAGTAACGTTTCACAAACTCGAGCCTACACTTAAGAACTCGAGTTTGCGTCGATAAAATTTCTTTAAAACCCCGTCTTTTCGTCTTCACTCTATCTCTCCTCGAGCCTAAACCTAAAACTCTCAAAATTTCTCTCAATCTCCTCCAACGAAAACCAGAGAACATGGCGTCCAAGCGATCGCAACCCAAGATTCCAAATCCTCCGATCCTCAAGAACCCCAAACCGATCATACACAAATCTCTCAAAACCCTCCTCGAAGAAAATCGTTTCCAAACGATTCAAGCATGGAATTGACAAGCAAATTCCTGGTATTCCTATTACCCAAGCCACTCCAATAACCACACCAAGATGAATACCTCAAAGAAAGCTTCAACCGCCGACACACCACCTCGAAGGGGCAAAGAACCGATACACAAATCTCGAAAGACCTCAACTAGTCAACCTAGCTCTCACGCTCAATCAAGGTATCTAGAGAAAACCCAGCATTATTTGAAATTTACAATCATTCCTCCATCCCTAAAGGATTCTCTAGTGAGGATGTCACTCTATATGGTGAGGATGCCATACGGTTCCAAGAAAACTATGAGGCTAAGAGTTTTTGTCCTTCTGTGTATGTCAATCTAGATGCTTTAAAAGAGGAATGTAACCTTGATCTTACCCACTGGCTTAGACAATTTGAACCTCTCATATCCATTAGAGCCTCATATAGTCCATCCTTTGTTAAAACCTTTTACTATTGTATGCAAAGTGATAATTTATTGGATGCGGATAGAAATTTGGTTGAGGAAAGGATTACCACATCCATTAGAGGAAAACAGATAACCATCACTGCTGCATACCTCAATTCCCTCCTCCAAATCCAAAATCCTCCTCCCGTTGCTTCTCCAAATTATACGAATAGGCAAATTTTTCACTCCTCGGACCCGATGAGCCTATACCTGATGCTGTAGATATTCTGAATTTTACTCCAGTATCGATGCCTCCTAAGCAAAGAGCTGCTTGGTATATATACACTAGAAACTTAGTACAAAAGGGAGGAAATTTCACTCACTTTGCCAAAAGGACTTCCCTATTTTTGCTTCTATCATAGATCAAGTCCCCATAACATAGGAGATTGGATCTTTAAAGAGATGTTCAAATTTCGTTTCCATGGAAGAAAAACATCCCAGATACCCTTTGCCGAGTCTCATCTCGGTGATTATGTTTCATGAAAGGGTCCAGTATTTACCACCAATGAGAAACCCGAAAAACCACCAAATTTGGCAGCATATCCTAAATTTGATGAGGATAAGCTTTGATCAAGGAAGTGATCATTCCAGAGCACCCTCTAGACCTACTAGAACCAGAGCAACTCAATCTAGAGTTCAAGAAGCTCAAAGTGCACCACCTCCACCACAATCCTTTCCCTCGATTTGGATGAAAGAATAAAGACTTACATTGCCCAAGTTGTTTCGATCTTTCTTCCAAGATAGAATCTGGATTCACCACGATCAAGAAAGGATATGAGGAGTTCTCTCGATGCACAAGAAGATCTCATTCTTGAACATGAGATTATCAAAGATAAAGTGCAAGGTCTCGGGATCAAATTGGAGATCACTCAACAAGCATCTCCACTCTTTTGGTGTCTATGTCCGGCCTCCATGACAAAATGGACAAAATCTTAGCAAATCAGTCCATCAATTCCATTGGACCTAGCTCTTGGCACCTCCACCTTCTTACGAACCAATCCCAACCTCCATAGCCCTGAACCATCTACCCATGATCCGATTCTTCGGTCAACCTCTATCTCAACTCATCCTCCACTTTTCGATGATGCCAAAGGGGAGAAGAGTTGAAGTAAAGAAAGAGAAGTCAAGTTGTCAAGCGGCTGTCTTTTGTTTAGATATATGTATGCTTGAAACTCTAAATGTCATTTTGTAAACCATTGAATGTTTTAGCTTATGCAATGACAATATGTGATATGATTTATGTTAAAACTGCTAACTCTGATAGAATCAAAGTTTAAATGTTAAAATCTGATTGGTGCATTTACACTGAACACTTATGCTTCAATGACTTCAAATGATCAAAACAGTGTTTTTAAAGGAGTTAATTGTTTACAAATGTTGTCATCATCAAAAAGGGGGAGAATGTTAGTTCTCTATGTGTTTTGATGATTAATAACAATTGTAAACATGTACGAATGCTTTTAAAATGACAAAGAGTCAATATCACTTTGTCACCGCAAAACTCGAGCCTGACTAAGCAACCTCGAGTTTTCGGCAAACAGAGAGCTCATCAGGATATTTTCAGCATAACGAACTCGAGCCTGAGTAAATAGACTCGAGCCTAAACCCTCATGATATAAATAAAGAGTTTACAAAAACAAGTAAACTCGAGCCTGTATAGACAAGCTCGAGTTTTCCCATGGCGGGAGTTTTCTAATTAAATTGAATCTCTTTAAACTCAGAGTTTATTCTTTTTGAGTAGAGTTCACTTGTTTCTATGGCTATAATTTAATGAACACTCGAGCCCAAGTATATGGACTCAAGCCTAATGCTTTTGTGTAGAGTTTACTCTATGGTTTGACAAACGAAGAAGAGTTTACATAATAGGTAAACTCGAGCACATTATTACAAGCTCGAGTTTTCTCTTGGCAGAGCTCCCAAGTTTTCCTTCTTTGCAAAACTCCAGAGTTTAAGCACAAACCTCCAGTTCACTTCAATAAGTCATAGAATAAATTAAGCTAGAACTCGAGCCTAAGAATAATAAACTCGAGCCCTTCATCGAAGAAAGAAAAGCAAGTGTACAAACTCCGAGTTTATACTCGTGCTCCAGTCCACTCTAATCGAGCACCAAAACTCTTAGGCATGAATAGTGTTAAACTCGAGCCTAAACACTAATGGACTCGAGCCTCGCTTAACTTGAGAGATATTACTCCGTGTGTTATTCGACAAAAAGCTTAGAGAATATTCGAACTCGAGCCTACCTTAGTGAACTCGAGTTCACATGGTGAAACAGAATACAAACTCCGAGTTTACATCAAACTCCGAGTTTGCTATCTCGAAGATAAACCAGATACTCTAAAAAGCCTTACGAACTCGAGCGACTTAGAGAACTCGAGTTTAAGACGGAAGCAAAAATGATCGTTCGATTTCATCCTGATTCTTTTGAACTGCAAAACTTACCATGTTTATACGAATTGATGGCATTTATTTAGTATATTCAAACGTATTTAACTACTCTATATTGAGAATGTTTCAGGTATTAAATTGGATTAAACGAGTCATTTACTAAACGCGAAGAATCAGAAAGGAGAATGATTTCACGCGTCCAGAAATTGAATCGGCTGAAGTTCAGGACCCAACGGCTATAATCCTCATCAAACTGAATTTCAAATGAAGAACATGCTAAGTTGAGAAGTAACGGTCACATTGCAACTCAACACTATATAAAGAGCTGATTACAAACTTAGAAGAAAAACGAAAGAAAAGCGAAACGAAAAGCAAGCTCAAGAATTCTTATACATTCAGTTTTCTTTCTGTATTGTATTTTGATATGTGTCAAGCTCTTCTTCCCTATCTCTTTACGTTTAGCTTCAGCTTGGGTGCAAAGTTATTATAAAAGTTTTAAAATCCCCAATTCACCCCCCTCTTGGTGATTTCCTTTCGTTTTCAATAATGACCATTTTACCCCTGACCCCCTAATCGGCGGAATTTCGCCAGCACTTCGTTACTTTGACCCTAATCTTCCTAAATTTCAACATAACTCCTACTCCAACATAATTTTCAAAATATAAATCATATTGATTAATGATTCACATCATAACAGGAATTTTAGGTAAAAATTACCATTTTGCCCCTGATGCCCCTAATCGGCGGAATTTCACCAGAGCTTCGCTATTTTAACTCTAATCTTCATAAATTTTGCCAGAACTTCGACCCCATCATGATTTTCGAAATAATGACTAAAATACGCCTAACATATGATATCTAATCATACTTGGAAGATTAAAGACTAAACTAGCATTTCTACTCTAACTACTGAAAGAACTACGAAAGGTTAAGACTAAGGACCGAAGAACTTACCCGTTGAAGAACTTCGCTACAACTTCCCCCAAAGCTCTTCTCTCTAACTTCTCTCTAAAATTGCTCTTTGCAATTTGGTGTGAATTCTCCAAAGGCTTGAATGCCTATTTATAGACTTTTTGGAGGGCAAAATTGCACCTTTCTATATTAATTCTAAATCATTGGATTACCACTTCTTGAGTTGGCTAATTCTCCTCCATGGATCCCTATGTGCCGACCTCTTGGCCCATTTTGTCAAAAAAATGACTTCAACCCATGTCATGCACATGAGGTCATACATTTGCTTTATACCTCATTAATCCAATATTTCTTCTTCCTTTCTTCTTTAAGTTTCGGCTGTACACACACATCCATAATCAATTCGGAATCTTCCTCCCAATTTGACTTTTCCACTTGCTTTTGATTAATTGATTGAAGAGGACATCCTTTAAAGCTTGGCCGACATCACTTTTGGTCCAATTACAAATGCTTTTATATTCTCTGTGTTTGTTCAATTCAATATAACCTACCTTCCTCCATCAAAACCGAAATCCCCTTCCCCAATTTTGACTTTTCAACTCTCTTCTTTTATTCATTTAATTTATGCTTTAATAATCTTAATTAGTAATTCTTGCATTGGCTAATCAAATTCTTAGGCTTTTACCTTATTCATTTTCTAAACAATTAGCAATTAATTACTTTATTAATCCCTTACTAATTGTTGACAATTTTCTTAATTAGGATTAATTATTATCTCACAACTATTTTACTAACATTGGTATTTTATGCTCCACATAAAATATTAATAACCATTGTGTCACTTATGTTCTCCAAAATAATATTTATTTTTGCCTCATTATTTTCTAAGGAAAATTATCCCAAAAATTACCTAAATTAGAGACAACATACTTTCTAATTTTTAATAATTATCTTGTTGCCTTTTGGAATTTATCACAACATTTTCAGGGCATTATATAACCCTAAAATACATTTTTAAGCCTCTTAATACCTCACAAGGGTATTTTAGTAATTTTGGCCCTTTAATCCCTCTAATTTCATTAGAAACTACCTTAGACAATAAAATATCCCTAATTCAAATTTTAGGGTATTACAGTTACATCAACTGCTACAAATGTTACGTATATCTCCCTATAAATATCTCCACCACACCTCATCTCACACACTCATTTCTTCCCACTCCCTTCTCTCTCGTTTTCTCTCATTTCTTCCCACCCCTTCCAAAATCTTAAATTTCAATGTTTTATTTTTTCCTTCTTATAATAGTGATACTATTTTTTTCCCTTATCCAGAACTTTAAGTATATTTCCTCAATATTCCTTCTATCATCATCAACTTTCTTTACATAATCAAATATCATCTAATGCAATGGCGGAGCTTAAGAGGGACATAGGGGGGCCATGGCCCCCCCAAAAAAAAAAGAAATTTGTGTAAAAAAAAATTTATAAAAATTTTATATAATGTAAAATTAAATTTTGGCCCCCCTAATTTTTCTAAAACATTTTTACCTCTCTTTTTTTTCATTTGCAGGTCAGCCTTTTATATCTTTGGGGCTTATAATTCAATCTTTGTTCCATGCGGGGTCTTGTGTGATTTATATTAATCTTGTCATTTTTTTTTCTATATTTCATTGTAATTGCCTGAAATTTTTAGCTTATCAATGAAATTTACTTTTGTGGTGGTGTATTATTTAATATGCTTTTACCCATAAACACTACACCAGTGAATGAAATTTATTGATTTTTCATTCTAAACCTCAACCTTTTGCCTTCCAATGTTGTGGTGTTCAATTACATGAAGTCTATGGTTGAACCAAAGATTCACAATCACATAAATTAAAGCCTATTGCTTTCCAATGTTTGTGGTGTATTTTTTTTATATTATTTTCTTTTCTTGTTTATATTATTTTATATTTTAATGCATATAAAACTTTCTTTTTTAAAAAATTTCGGGGGCGCTGCCCCCGAATCCCCCACCACTATTTGGCCCCCCCAAATATTTGTCTCAAGCTCCGCCCCTGATCTAATGTACAACATAATTTTTTTGCTCAGAGGTGGACAACACAATAAATCATTATTATTTACATATTCTCAATATTATACCTACATAATATTTATACTTATCTAACTTAAGTTAATTAGTTTTTTAAATATTAAATATTATCAATTAATTTGTCACTTAAATAATAAAAATATTCAATATAATATTGTAACAATGGACACAAATTATGATTTTTTTCAATTTTTCAATATTTTGTAGCGGTTGTAAAACTCTTGTGGAAAGCTCTACAATTCAAACTCTAGCCCACTAGATTTTCCAACTAGATAAGATTGAGAAAAAGTCTTGGACACCCCCTCCTGCAAATATGATCCGCATTGATGTGGACAGCTTTGTGCGACACCAACACCAAGCAGCTTGCGGGGAAGTGATAAGGAATGCTCAGGGTGAATGGCTGATGGACTTTTTGTAATATCCAGATAATTATTTATCTTAAATATTATATTTTGATAAATAATACCTATTTAAAATAGGTGAATATGTGGTCTCAAATTTTGTAGTGTATTTATTTTATTTTCTAGGGCAATTTCTCTTAGAATTAAAATGAACAAATAGGCAAAAACCCAATTTTATTTTAGGAAGCATAAGTTGCCCTATGATTATTAAATTAATGCATGGAGCATAAATGACTAAAGTAAACCCAAAAGTTGTGAGAAAATAATTAATCCAATTAAAGAAAATTGCCAACAATTAGTAGATAATTAAATCTTCATTAATTAAATTAATTCCAAAAACTTTCATGATTAATTAAGTAACATGTTTTAAAGGCATGATTAAGAAGGGTATAAGATTGATTACATAAAATCCCTAGCAAGTAAGCCTAATTGATCAACAAAGGATGTGTTAAGCATAGGATTAAGACACTAATCAAGCTTATTAATTAACTTTGACAAGTCAACACAAATCAAAGGTTTGGATTAGAATTAATAAAGTTAAATCCAAGGCCATAATTTGATTCCATAAAGTGGAATCCTTGTGAAATAAAATCATCAAATGGAAAATTTTCTAAGTAATATAAGATTAAATTAAACATAACAAAATTAAAATAAAAGGGGGGACGTTTAAGTGTGTGTGAGAGAGAGAGAGAGTTGTGAGAGAGTGTGTGTGTTGTGAGCCTAGTGTGGAGTTGTGAGTGTGTGTGTGTAGTGAGCCAAGTGTTTGGAGAGAGAAAGAGAGAAGATATTTTGAGAGTTTAAAAGCTATTGGGATTAATTCAATATATAAGTAAATGAGAACCGATAGAAAATAAATTGTGTACTGAAATATGTTAATCATAGATCAAATATAAGGACTTTTTATGAATAAGTATATTTTTAGCTTGAAGTAGGTTATCTCCGAAGTCATTTCCTTAACTTTTGGGATTTATCCTAAAATGACTAAAAGGCCAGTAAAAACTCATAATTGAACCATAATTCTTGATATTCCAAGTACTTCTCATGAGACTTACATAAACTTCAAAATTTATCTCTAAAAATATTTGTGAGTTATAAGCACATGTAAGTAGAACATTAAGTAGGGGAATTAATTGGTAAGAGGAAATCCATAAGGGATAGGGTTCATTAATGAAGTGGAAGAGATAAGGGGGAGAGAGAGAGAGAGAGGGACGTTTGGGAGAGATGGAGGGTGAGGATGAGAGCTCAATTTTAACCCTAGATCCAATGGATGAGATTTGAGAAGAGGAAGTTCAATGGAACTACCAAAGTGCCACACCCTTTTCCTATAAATAGGCCTCTTCTTCCATTTGAATTCTCACACCAAATTGCAAAGAGCAATTCGAAAATTTGAGAGGAAGTGAGAAGGAAGAGTCTTGGAGAAGGAGGAGCAAGGTTCTTGGTAAGTTCTTGATCCTTAGCTTTTAAGTTATAGTCTTTTGTTTAGTAGTTCTTAGTATAAATGTTAGTTAGATCTAGTAAGTAGGAAATAAAATTCTTATTCTTGTTTTTAAGTCTCATTGCATTGAAAGATGTCTGACAAGGTAAAAACATGGTAGGAAGTAAGTTTTGAAAGTTGAGAGTCAAAGTAGCGAAGCTCTGGCGAAATTTTATCAGTTAGCGATTTCTAAAGTCAGGGGTAAAATAGTCATTTGTGACTAAAATATCTGTTAGGATACTGTTTATTAATTAATAAATACGATATTATCCTTATAGGATATCTGTGATCGCATCCGACCGACAGTAGTATCGTATTCATCAACGAAAGTACGTACGCGTACTGTAACACTAACTCTGATGCTTATTGTATGCTTATAAGTGATAGACGATAACTTTACATCTGCTGTGTGCTTATGTACTATTGGGATACATCTGCTGTGTGCTTACGTACTATTGGGATACATCTGCTGTGTGCTTACGTACTATTGGGATACATCTGCTGTGTGCTCATGTACTGTTGGGATACATCTATTGTGTGCTCATGTACTGTTGGGATACATCTGCTGTGTGCTCATGTACTATTGGTATACACCTGCTGTGTGCTTATGAATTGATATACCGCTGTGATGTTGTAAATATCAGCCATCCATATACTATCATATTTAAGCATGAGGTTAATTGTTACCTGAGGTCCGGTAGGCATTGGACCTCAGCTCTTAACATAGCTTCAGGGTCTGGAGGACCGAGGGTCAAAGATAAGGGCAAGCGGCACGCTTAAAGTTCCGGCCGGAGAATTTCTTTTTGGATATGTATCATCGTACTCTTAAATATTCGGATAAATTGGATGAAGGAAATGATATGATGTAATGCTCCTTAGAAGTGAACCTATAACTATCCTGACTTGTCTAATGATGTGAGAGTTAATCAATTCAATAAATCTAATCAAAAACCCCAAACATGATGTGATTCAAGCGGCCGCTTCTTAACAAATATTTGTCCTAAACACTAGCTAACTACTTGTTAAGGAACTTTTAAAAATCACTTGGTGTGAAATTTAAATCAAGTTAATAAAACTTGCTTCCCTTAATAATGAATACTCACAGAGACACCCAACAACAACACAAATCAATTATCATACATAATAACGTGCCAGATAAAACAATTTCAATGAGTGCAAATGGAAAACATACATAAATCAAAACTTAAGTCTTACAACTCAATTCAAACCATAATAATCCAAATAAAAAATATTATAACGCATAATCTCAGTCTTGAATCCAAATCAAAATAATTCCTAACAAAGGAAAATCATTAAGTTCAAGAGAAAATTAATTGGAAAGCAAATACTCCCCTAATTGAAGCTCTCAAGCTCAAGCCATAGCATCCAACTCCAAAGAACACAAGAAATTTTTCCTCTCATGATTTGATGTCCTAATCCTCCACTTTTGAGCCTACAACTTGTGCCATTTATATAGGAACACGTTAAGGTACAACTAGTAGCCTTTGGGGTTGAGTGTTCTAGGCTTTAGTGTGTGTGATGGCCCAATTTTACATGAGAATGAAAGGTGAACATGAAAGCCTATTTTTAAACACTTTTCTGAGGTTTCTAAATGTGCTTTGAATGAAATCAATTGGTCATAATGGTGATGAAGGTAAGCTTTTGCTTTATGAGTAAGTCAGTATAGTTTCATAATTTGAATATGATTACTTGGGCTTCGGTTTTTCTAAATTTTCTTATGATTTTTGAAGGTTTCATGAAGTGAATTGAATGCCTAATTTGCTACATAGAAAGGGAAATGAGTGGTGTCAAGCTTTCTCCAAAATAGGAAATTAGATGCCTTAAATTTAGCTAGGTGCAAGATAGGAAAGTTTCCTTAGTAGAAGTTGGAGCTGTGTTTTTTAAATTTAGTTAATGATTTAGGAGACCTAATTGACTTAGAATGAAGGTTTCCGAAATTGGATTGATAAACTAAGTGGGGCCACTTGTCTCTTGGTTATTTAGGATGCAAAGTTGTGAAGGATTCCTAATCCTAGTAGGAGTACGATTGGAGATAATTTTCTAGATTCATGAGTTTCCTAAAACCTTGTTCCTTGATGCTCAGTTATTCTTTTTGGTTGTTGGGTGACGCCATTTAGGTGTTTATTGGAGAGAAAACTATTCACAATGACTATTGTACCCATCATTAGTTGACGCGGCACCTTTCTTGACATGGTTAGGAAGAAGGCTTTGTGAAATCACCCATTTTCCCTTCATTAATTGTTGGTGATGTCCTTTGCTCTCTTGGGTGGAGGAAGACATGTCATTTGGGCTTAAGTGATGGTAATAGGGCCTATTTGAAGCTTATAGCTGATAGGTTGAATTGTGGGGGCCCTAACCATGCTGTAAGTTAGCCCAAAACTAGCCCAAGGCCCTGTAACATCCCAACTTTTTTAAAAGCAGTATAATTTTTTTTTCATGAAACATCATTTCAAATTGTCAGAGTAGAGCAACGGAGCAAAGAGTAACTGATATTTAGATTCCAAAATGCCGTAAGTCTGGCTGGTTACAACAGCGGTACGGAAACCGGGTGGTTCAAAAGTAGATAACAACATCAAAAGGAAGGCTTGAGACGGAATGAAAAGAAATCTTTCGCCGGGTCTCTAAGCGTCTTTGCTTCCCTCTTTCCTTGGTCCTTGGTCTTTCCGAAGCGAAGCTAAGTTAAGCACTTGGAGTCCATGCATCGAACCCAGTAACGGTTAACCTCATATTTACATACACAGCATATGGACTACGAGACAGTTATTTTAACAACAGTATATGTGCATTCATCGCCCAAAAGCATGCATACATATATCGCCCAAAAACATCTATACATATATCGCCCAACAACATGTAGATATATCGCCCATAGCAAACGTAAACATATAAACAGCACATAGACATACCATCGAGCCATAAGTTACCACATACACTACACCTAACACATACATGCATACGGTAAATATCAGCGTTAAGGTTACCAGTACGCGAACGTACCTTCGTTTGATGGTACTTCGATACTTTTGACGGAAATGGCACGTTTTGACGCCATTTGGGTTTTCGAAAATAAGGACTAAAATAGCCCTCCCATATGATATCCAATCATACTTGAAATTTAAAGGCTATTCTAACAAATTCTACCCTTACTTTTGAAAAACAGCAAAGCTTCAACTTTTCGGCGACTCGATCCCTACTATGTTTACACCTCTGCATATTTTTTCAACGCAAACAAGGCTTAAAACAAGGATAGGAATCTTGTCACCTACTTCCTAAATCTAACTAACAATTCTACTAACTACCGAACTAAAGACTAAAGACTAAAGACCGGAAGACTTACCCGTTGAAGACTTCTGCAGAATTTTTTCCTGAGTTTCTCTCTCTTCCTTCTCCCTCTAGGCTCGGCCAAACAAGGGAAAATGGTGTGAGATTTTGTGAAGAGAGGCATGCCTTTATATAGGCAAGAAGTGGGCAAGTTGTGCAATTTCCCAAACCACTTTGTGCCCAAACCGATTCGCGTGATTTCGGAGAAATCTCAAAATTCTGGATTTACAACTTTGGAGACATATTCTCTCTTACTAGAAATGTCCAAGTTAACCTAAATTTTGATTCCATATAGGGCTCCAACAGTCCAGTTGAAGTTTTCTCGAAAAACGTGTCCGAATGCGTCCGGTGTCGAAACGTATTTCTGGAAACATCAACTTCTTCAGAAAAATTCACTGATTCCAAATATGTCCAGATAAATTCAAACTCATTCCTAGATGTTGAGTTAGAATTTATTTTCTTCAGATCCAAAAATATGCCTATCTGCATTTTTCCCTATTTCGTCTTATTAGGAAAAAGCACAAACGGCTTCAGAATTAACTTCCGCAAGAGTTTAACGGAAGATAAAATTCCACTGATCAATATTCTACCTTGACTTTGAAATTCCCATTCCTAGATCTCCAGATAGGATCCGTTTCCTAATTTTTAAATTACTATTCACTATTTTTCACTTTAATCAATTATATTATATTTTAATTGCAAGTTGTAAGAAAATTTAGATATTAGAATTTTCATTTCTATCTTCATTTCTTGTGCAATTTTCGGCTGCCATTATATATATTATATATATATATATTTATTTTATTTATTAATTATTTAATTATTATTTTAATTAATTATTTATTTAATTTAATTTTTTTTCCAAAAATTTCACAAAATTACCTAATTGGTCCATTCTTGTATTTAGGCTCAAAAATACCTAAACTCAACTATTTTTCTCCAAAATTTCCAATTAATTAGTAAATACATTTTTACTAATTTTAAACCTTTCTCCACTCATTTTTTAGCTTTACATAATTATTTCATAATTTCTTTTGCTCAGACTTAAGTAATTAGCTAGAAATTACTTAATCACTTTATTATCATTATTTGATAATTTTCTTAATTAGAATGTCCCATTACCTCATAATTATAACACTGACATTTCTGTTTCAATGTGTTCTGCAGTATTTTAGAATTTGTGAGGGCATTATAGTCATTACAATACTTTTTGAATATATTTATTCAATTTCTCCAAGTTTGTAATTTATTAAATTACCCTAATTAGAGATAACATACTCTCATTATTCAAATAATTATTTCACTGACTTTTAGGATTTTCATAATTTTCCTAAATCATTTATGTCCCTTAGGGGCATTTTGGTCATTGGCACTTTGGCCCTTAAATTCTCTAATTTCCAAGAGATTTTTCCTTAGAAAATAAGATAATTATATCTTATTATTTGATATCCCATATTCACCTACTTTCTATAGGTATAATTTTTACCAAATTGTGATACGTATTTTTGGGGTATTACAGGCCCTGTTCTTCATGGTTCCTCCAACACCTGCGAATGTCCACTTTCTCTAGGCTCCAATGCCAAAGCTATTTCATCATCTTCCAGCTCATGTCAATGTCTTCAACCTTATTCTACAACTCCTTTGCACTATCCCGAAATCAAAGTAAATATACCTTTTAATTCAATATAGAGGAATTATAAAAACAATTGCAAACAATCCCTTTTTTATGACATATTTTCGTGCAATATCTTTTAATCCAAAATAATCATAATAATCACATGTAAGCACAATATTGATGATAAAATCTCATAAAAAGATATGAAAATATATGTTAAAATAGAGATATATCAATATCATCTAAATATTTAACCTATAAATAAATTTCAAAAAAATTTAGTTAAATTAGTTATTTCGAAAAAAAATATGTATTGGTTTATTCTAAAATAGCACAAATGATCATATGTATTGGAAATTATTAGCATTGATAGAAACTCCATTTACACGAGCAATCAATATGGTTAGTTAATTTTAAAAAATATATATAAATTTGGGTGATAAAGTAAATTTAGATATTATATTTATGTTCAAAACCAACCTCGTAATTAGCACTTTCATATATAGCTCATACAATATGGTAAGTTGACGTTGTGTAATTTATGGGGTGTTTTGTTCATGCTCGGTTTTTAATTTCAATGCTTTACCCAAAATTGTGCAACGTGACCAGCTAATATGTAATTAAACAACAAAAGGTTAGCCGGCAGGTGACTTGGCTCACTTTTATTTAATAGGCAGAAGACTGAGCACTACTTAAAAAAAATCTGATGTTGTCCATTACTTCAAATATTAAGGAAAGCGTGCCCAGCAATAAAACAATAATATATGATCACTCTGGAACTCTAGCTACTTTGCATGGATAACGAACAGTTCTTCTTTTAATATTGTCCGCTTGAATGGAAAAGCTTGAAAGTGTCGTATCAAGCAGGTTATGAATAACAACAAATATCACCTTCTTCATCGTGGATATGCAGACAATATGTAGCATCCTTAATTTTAACACTTTTACTACACATCCAGAAGCGCTTTGGTGCAAGCGACAATTAAAGCCCATAAATTGAAACTTGTATATTTATCCTTAGGTTACTATTCATTTCATATTCCAGTTCCATGCTCCAATTTTGAAAACTCGTTATTAATTCTGGGAAACTCATATGGGGTGATCTAAAAATAACTTAATCTGAATTGTCATGATCATGCATATTGAAATCATGATTTCAAGGCCACACTAACATACAATCACTTATTGATCTTCATATTTACATAGATTATATATATGCCAGGTTATTGATTTTATAACTCATATAGCACAACATAGTCATGGAATTTTCTTTCTTCTTACTTGAATTCTTCTTTTGGAGGCTCATAACCTAGTGTGGTTAGGAGGTGAGATTCAAAGCTTCAAGCTTTATTACAATTATAATTAACATTAGCCATGAAGCAGTTCTTTTGCAGTTTGTTATCAGCCCTTACAAAGTTATCCCGTCTGATGTTATTATTATTTTTACTTTATCCATAAAAGCTTGAATGTAATTACTTTCTGTTTAACAACAGAACATATTGAATATAGAGCATCTCAATATTATTGTTTTTATTCAGAAAGTAATTACTTTCTGTTTAAAAACAGAACATATTGCTTTAAAAATATTGGAGGCGGAGGCAGTGTTTCTCTGGCGAGGATGAGGAAGGAAGGGTAGTATAGGCATATTGAAAATATCTATAGGTATATTAGTCATAATAGGTCAAAAAATTACTCTTTCACTCCAAATCCCCCCACTTTTGAAGGGGAAGGGGAGGGAAATTTTTAAAAAAAAAAAAAAAATCAAGGAGAGGGGAGCAAAATCCCTCTCCCTCCTTTCGATCCCCTCCCATCCTTCAAACCAAATAGACTCTATAAGATGACTTGTCATCCATTTATACAAGTATTAACTTTTAATAAATGGATGAAATCTCCCAACAAAAAATGAATATGGCCAGCCATTTAGAAAAAATAAAATAAAGCTATTAGTCAATTTATATGAAATCAAAAGTCACTATTTTTTATAAAGGAATACTTATGTGAAGGGTTGGCACTCGACAGATTCCAGGAAGGATCCATCAATTAGGGCAAAGTGGTGTTATAATTTAGTGAAATACAACCTCAACTTTGTGACGTTTGATCCAAATATTTCTTACTTTTTGAATTGTCACAACCACTGGATTTAATTTAAGTAGCAAATATTCTCAACTCATGAACCTAAAAATAAAACCCAGTAATTAGATACTACCATCATTAGGGTTGGATTATAATATCCAGTACAATGAAAGGAAGCAAATGGCCTGTGAATGCCAATGCATAATGCTATTATTTGCAGTAACCGACTAAGGAAAAAGTCTCATGTGAAACCTAAGGCTATATATGAGTATGGGGAGAGGGTTTAAGCATAGCTTTTATATTTAGAACAAAAACAACGAAGTATCTAATTATTCTTTTGGGGTCAAATTAGTATGAAGTCAAGTCTCTCGCAGAATTACATTTGCGAGTGAAAGACTCTACGTAAATAAGGTTCAACAAAGGGTTAAGGTGCAAAAATAAACAAATGCTTTTTTCAAAAGAGCGTCAGTGGCAAATACTTTTTTCAGGCGCAAAAGTAACTATGTGGTTACAAAAGTGGTGCAAAATTAGCATTGACCGTTAGTTGACCGTTATCTATGCTGATGTGGCAGTAAGATCAGACTTCTCCATTAAAATTAAGCCACCTGTCACTCCTCTCTCTTCCATATCAACTTCTTCTTCCCTTCTTTCTCTTTTTTTTATGCCACCTGTCACTCCTCACTCCCTTCTTCCTTCTTCCCTTCTTTCTCACCACCGACTTGCATCTGGAAAAAAGCCCCACCGACTTGCATCTTTGACTTTCTCGCCGTCGACGATCCTGAGGATGAGTTACTTCGGGCTCCTGATGCAAGTCGGATTCGTTACTTGGGGCTCCTGAGGATGAGTTCATCGATCTGGGTTTGGGGGGGGTTCATCGATCTGGGTTTGGGGGGGGGGGGTTCATCGATCTGGGTTTTGGGGGGGGGGTTCATCGATCTGGGTTTGGGGGGTCATCGATCTGGGTTTGGGGGGGTTCATCGATCTGGGTTTGGGGGAGGGGGGGTTCATCGATCTGGTCCCAAAGGAAATCACCAGACTTCAAAATTATCAAGAGCGGACACAATAGACAACATGAAGAGGAAATACCAAAGGAGAACAGCATAAAACAATTCCATCATCTTCCCAATATTTTTTGACAGACAAATACAAAACAAAATCGACCCAAAGAACAAACTCAGCGGAACAAACCCAATTGTTTTCACAGGATCATCTTCCCAATATTTTTTGGTCTTGTTTCCTGGACTGGTTTCGCGGTGGATTTCGACGGTGGTTCTGATTTCGACGGTGGTTCTGCACTGGTTTCGTTTCGCCGGTTTTGCACTGGTTCTGCACTGGTTTCACGGTGGTTTTGCACTGGTTTCGCGGTGGTTCATTCTTCAAGATTTTCTGGTGGTTGGTTCTTTTCCGATCACGGTCTATTTCTTCCTAGATAGTCCAAGATTGAGGTCTGGTGATTCAATTTGGTATTTGTTATCAGAATTTGTTCTCATTGTTGTAATCCATATGAGTTGCCGGTGTCAGTTAAAAGAGGAAGAAGGCGGAGAAGAAGGTGAAAATTTGGGGAAGAAGAAGGTGAAAATCTGATGACTTTAGGGATTGAAATGAAACTTTTAAAAGTTCATGAGGGACTAACTTGAAATTATCTGAAATGTGTTTGGGGCTGAATTATAATTTATAATAACCCAGAAACCATCAATATCCACGTCATCATCCACATCATCATTTTCAGTACAAAAAAAAGTCAACTAACGGTCAATGCTAATTTTGCTCCACTTTTGTAACCACATAGTTACTTTTGCGCCTGAAAAAAGTATTTGCCACTGGACGCTCTTTTGAAAAAAGCATTTGTCTATTTTTGCACCTTAACCCTTCAACAAATTGTGTGGCCTACATTTTTTTTTGCTCAGGAATAAACTGCATATATTACCAATAGTAAAAACACCAATACAGAAGACGAGCAGTACAACGAAACAAGTAATACAAACCAACCAAAGCAAACAGAATCACAGAGCTACTGGGAGTACCCAAAGCGCAGAACAACAGAATAGAAACACAACTAAACTTGAAAAAATAAAACATCCCCTTATCTACCTAAAGGGAAGAGGATCATTCAACACAACAACATCAGTCTCCATAGCATCTGAGGTTAGAAGAGAAAACAAAGAAGGTGATGGTTGAGAAACCCACCCAGTCGGGCACACCTCCTTATAAGCACTTGCTACAAGTAAGTCAGCAACTCGATTACCCCTCCTAGGAATAAAAGACAAGGAAAACCCAACCTCATCAGATAAGAGACAAATAATGTCATGAACAATGCTCCTACTCCGCCAATCACATAAATCCGGGGATCTAGCATCTAAGCAGGAAATCAGAGATAAGCAGTCAGTTTCAAAAATAGCTTTCTCAAGTCCTAAATCTTTGGCTAACAGCAAAGCCTTTTTTAATGCAAGCGCCTTGATAGCGACTTCGGCAAGTGCACCGGTCGTTATAAGTAATAAAGTAGTGAGAAAAAGATCGTCCCACGAGGAATAGTACTCCAATCACTAATTCGCTATTTTAGATTTAGTTGGATAAATAGAGTAATATGGGGTGAGTTGTAACCAAACAGAATTTAAAGAATTAAATAAAGAATAAGAATTAAGAATCAAGAATTTCAAGAACAACGTTTTGGAAAAGATACTCTAATCAAGAAAAACGCAGCTAGGGCTGAGAACCCCCCTATGTTCCTCCAAGTATTTGAATTGAATCCCTAACAAATTATTATTCCCATGATTGACAATCAATTCTCTAAAGTTAGACTAAGTCCCAATGTCTTGATGCTACCTTAGTCCGTTATCTTTGAAAACAACCTAATGTCTTAGTATTGTTTGGAAAGATCAATTTATTTAAACCAGAATTATGAGATCGCACAAACTCGTAAGCCTATGTCTAGGTCATGCAACTCTATGATGAATTAACGGTTCTAGTTAAATGCACTAACATCTCTATTGTCATACACCAACCTATGAACAATCTAAAAGGTGATCAATCTTTAATAAAGCTTTAAGCAAATATAATTCATTCAATCAAGAAAATAACGATTAATAAGGAATCCAAATAAATACTCTAAATTCGCATAGGGTTCATCCTCGCCCTAACTACAAAAGGAAACTAGCCAAGCATGGCTAGGTTAACAAAATAATAAAAATGAAAATCAAACTTTCAGTTCGGCTTCCTTTGCTTCGTACGAGTCCGATTCATTCTTCAATTGACCTTGCGTTCTCGGCTTCGTGTTCTCGTTCGCAACGTTTTGGTTTTCCTTTCCATGGTACATGCACAGATATATATTTATACATATGCACTTCAACTAACAGCAAGCTTTCTCTTTAGTGCATGTGCAGTGCTATTTCATATAACAACAAACTAAAGCTTATTTCCTTCGGCCTAATACTCCCATATTTGCGTTGGTGATTATGGAACTAGAAGAAACAAAACTTGAAGACTTACCTAGCTAGTTTTTGGTTTGCCCGATGTGAACACCGTTGAGAAACAAACACCTCTGCTTCTGATTATCTAACGCAGAGCATCACAACACCAGCTGTTGTTTCTGACTCTTACTCTCTCTCTCTCTTACACTCAGACTCTCTTCCTCAGCTCTCACTCTCGGCTCAGTGTTTCCATCTCAGCTCTCCCTCTCCCACGCTCTCATTCTCGGCGTTCCTCCCTCTGTCACTCTCGGACTCGCTCTCTCTTTGCGTTTCAATTTCTGTCTCATATTTCCTTTGCTTCTGGCCGAAGGGATTATAAGGAAGGAGGGAGTAGGGTGTAGTTGTTGCTGGGCTCAAGAAGCATGGGTTGTGTAGCTGCTGACGCATGGGAGCATGGCGTCGCTGATCTCTCAATGACTTAGTGTTCTTTGCGTTTTCGTGTTAGCAGAAGAGATAATCTTTGTTTGCAGTGATATCTTTCTAGATGTGTTGGGCTGGACAAAATGAAAATGGAGTGGGCTGGTTTAATTGTATATAAAGTCAAATGGGATGGGTTGGTTCTGCTTTACTGGTCTCACGTGTTGCAGCAGTTGGCCAGGGGATTATGATAATGATCTGTTTTATCCCATTTTACTGTTCACAAAATAGTCATGGTTTGGGTTCAAAACCTTAACTATTCCTTTCTCTAAAATTCTGATTAAATATAGGGTTAAGCTGCAAAAATAGACATATGCTTTTATCAAAAGAGCGTCCAGTGGCAAATACTTTTTCCAGGCGCAAAAGTAACTACGTGGTTACAAAAGTGGAGCAAAATTAGCATTGACCGTTAGTTGACTTTTTCTGAATTGAAAATGATGACGTGGACGATGACATGGACGATAACGTGGCTGTTAATGCTTTATAAATTACAGTTCAGCCCCGGATACATTTCAAAAATTTTAATTTAGTCCCTCTATAAACTTTTAAAATTTTCATTAAAGTCTCTGGTCAAAACTTGCATTTTGACCAGGACTTTCTTCTTCCTCGGTGATCCCCCAACCCAGATTCCGGTGATCTCCCCCAACCCATATTCCGGTAACCCCCCACCCAGATTCCGGTAACCCCCCCCACCCAGATTCCGGTAACCCCCCCCCCAACCTAGACCTTGGAACCCCCCCAACCCAGATCCAGTGATCCCCCTTACCCAGATTCCGGTAACCCCCCCAACCCAGATTCCGGTAACCCCCAACCCAGATCCTTCGAACACAACGACAGGGGGAAAAATCCAATTAAAAAAAAACATAAGGCTTACATTCACAACCCCACCGGACAAGCACGAATGAATAACAATATTAAAAAAAAAAAATCAGCGCTGAACCCCCCTTTTTCCCTTGTTGAAAAAAAAACCCTTGAAGTCCCTCCTTTCCATCTAAATAACCTCCAAACTATCTACTTTCTTTAACCCACTAGAAGCAAAACGAGATCATTCTTCAATCTTAAATTTTCCAAACATCACAGTGACAAACAAAACCACCAAAACGAAATAGAGAAAAAAAAATAACAATAATAACAACAACAACAACATTCAGATCGGAAGAGGATGCCGGCGGTGAACAGACGTGCGACGGCGATGGCTCGCAGACGGAAAGAATGAAGAAATAGGGTTGAATGTTGGGACTGGGGTTTTGGTCTCGAACTCCCATCCCTATTGTCGACCACCTATAGTACGATCCCACCAACGGCGGCGCTCTATTCCATTCGACGGATTTACAGACCTTCAAGGAAGAGGGAAGAGGGAAGAGGAAGAAAAAGAAGAGGGAAGAGGGAAGACGAAGAAAAAGAGGGAAGAGGAAAAGGGTCAGAGAGGGAGAGGGACAGGTGGCAGGTGAAGAGAGAGAAGGAGTAACACATGGCACAGGAAAAGTCAGATCCCACTGCCACATCAGCGTAGATAACGGTCAACTAACGGTCAATGCTAATTTTGCTCCACTTTTGTAACCACGTAGTTATTTTTGCGCCTGAAAAAAGTATTTGCCACTGGACGCTCTTTTGACAAAAGCATATGTCTATTTTTGCACCTTAACCCTTAAATATATCATTGTCTCATCAAATTGGGCTTTGACTTTGCCCAAATTTATTTTGTTGGCTTGGGATAGTAAGATTACCATTTTCCTCCTTCTTAATTTCGACACTAAATTGTCAAATAAATTCTCAAAATAAATCCTTAATCACATATAAGGATTTTTCTGTCTCAATTAACTTCTCTAGGCCATAAATGATCTCTTACAAATATTCCTTGAACTTACTATTTTCCTGAAATAAATTTCAGGAAAAATATGCATTAATTTCCAATAATTAACTTCATAATTATTTTTGGCCAAATTTCATAATTTTCCCCTTTTTTTCCCTCGTCCAAACTTATGGCTCTATTAAAAAATGTCACACCTTCTGAACCGGGCTTAGACGTCCGCTTATTTTAAGTTTATTCTCAAGTTTCAATGCCCAAAATTCAGGATGTTACACAGAGGCTATTCCAATATTAAGTATGTCATCAATGCTTTAAATTAGGAGTTTAATAAATACTAACACCACGTAAAATACGCTTCGTATATATATAAATAGCAATTTGAGTTTAATAAGTACTAATACTACGTAAAATATGCTTCTTCATTTTGAGTTTAATAAATACTAACACTATATAAAATATGCTTTGTTGAGATACACATGCATATTTTCACGCCACAGTGAGGTTCTCCCATATGCAGCGACATACTTATATATAGAACATGACAACAAGTTTCTTATATTTTTCATAAGGCAATGACATATATATATACATATAGAAGATAGCAACGTTTTGGGTTCTAAGAGCAGCAACCTATATATGACAGCAAACACACACACACACATGTGTGTGTGTGTGTGTGACAGCAAATATAGATCATATACTTATATATATGAGAGCAAATATATATCATATACTTATATATATGACAACAAATATATATCATATACTTATATATATGGAAAGTATAACAACGTGTCCCTCATGTGTGCAACAATATGTGTGTGTGTGTGTAACAACAAGCTTTCTTGTCATCTTCATGTACAACGACATGCAGTGGCGGACCCAGGATTTTTGGTTTGTGGGTGCACAATTAGTGATGAGATTCGGGGGTTCGGGGGCAGCGCCCCTGAAAAATTTTTTTTAGGAAAGTTTTAAACGCATTAAAAAACAAAAGAATATAAACATTAAAAGAAAAAAAAAAAAACTTCAACTTAACATAGAAAAATAATAATCAAGAGTCAACTAAATTAACATCCAAAGGATGAAAAGACCGTATTTGTAATCAATAATTTATAGATAAGTAAACTAAAAGAAATGTGTCTTTATATATTTGTTTGCGTCTCCCCTCAATAAAAAATTGTGTAGCTCAACTGGTAAACTGCATCCTCTTAAGGTGCAGCCTACCCATACATCACAGGTTCGAAACCCTCTTTGTGCGGTTTTTGTGCAGCATGTTTTAAAACGTTTCACTGTTTGGAAAAAAAAATTATCAAAGAAGCGCACCCGACGGGAATCGAACAGGGATCACTTTACCCATAAATGTAGACTTTCAACCACTAGGACTATGGAAGTTGATGTAGGATTTCTTCATTGTATATATATATTATCAAAAGTTTAGTGTGTGCACTTGCCCACACTGACACCAGTGTGGGTCCGCCCCTGACGACATGCATATATACATATATTTCTAGGTGTGCAGTGAATACCAACTCAGAGCCGCTAATACAGATGCAAAACTATCCCTGTTCTAGTGTTCATATAGCAGCCAATAGAGGTTAATTTCCTACAGCTTACAACTCAGCAACTTGCATTGGGAAAATCACAGAAATCAAAAGGAAGAGAGACCCGATGATTTACCTTCGGTTGCTGGTTTGTATGATGGGATCTCAGCTGGAACCGAATCCCCTTGTTTTTCGAAGCGTTACACAGAGGAAGATTGAGTAAGGAAATTTTCACGGTTTGGTTTTCTGTGTTTCTTCGACCCTCTCTTTCTCGTTCTCAGTTGGTGGAGGTAACGTGAACGATAAAAGAAAGCAAAGAGCGGTGAATGTACAATGGATTAAGGGTCCAAGCCGAGGAGGAGAACGAACAGAGGAGGCATGGTTTGTTGC
Source organism: Acacia pycnantha (assembly GCA_025563575.1). Taxonomy (NCBI): domain Eukaryota; kingdom Viridiplantae; phylum Streptophyta; class Magnoliopsida; order Fabales; family Fabaceae; genus Acacia; species Acacia pycnantha. The sequence goes on from JAMWYP010000085.1 coordinate 3,234,786, forward strand.
ATGAATGAACAATGATTATATAATGAGCTAAGGATCCAATCTGAGAAGGAATGGACCACTGAGTATACGGCGTGGGTGAGGCTCGAGAAGTATGGTGAGATCTTGTGATTAACGTTGATGCTATCTTACTATCTCTGTTTAACATGCTTGGCTCGTGCGTGCAATGAGGAAGAAAGAAAACTGATTTGTTTTTGATATCTCACCCCGTTCATCAGAACCTTCGGTTCTGACTAATCCGGATTTAAGTTCTGCAGTGGCAAAGACAACCCTCACAACAGTAGTAGCTTCAGAAAACTGATTTGTTTGTAATGATGAATGAATGATATAATGAGTTGGGCTTTATATCATTCATGGGCCATGAGAATGAATAGAGAAATGAGATTGGTTTGGGTATTATACATATTGGGCTTATGGGTTACATGATTTAATGGGCTCCATTCCAAAACTTCTTTTCAAATATTTCTATAATTTTTATTATTGAATATTATAAGGAAAATAAATTCCTCATTAATTTTAATTATTTGGCCAATTTTCAAAATTTAATTCCCTTATATTATTTCAAATTTAATTTAATACAAATGTCCCTAACTCAAATTAGTGTTTAATTTTATAAAAATATTCTAGAAAATGCATTAAAAATTCCAAATTGATCACGAAAAAGCCTATAAAAATATTGAAAAGAAGCATTCAACAACACAAACACTACTTTGTAGATGGTGTCAAGAACTCTCCCATTACCAATCATCTTTCTTTCCCATGCATTACAAAGTACTCATCCAGTCTTATATAAAAGGGACTTCCAGCATGTTTCATAACGTTTGAGAAACACTTTAAATTTTATTAACTCTTTCACAAAGTCAACAAATTTTCAAATTTACCCCTATTGCCTATTTAATATATATTATACCTATGATGAGAACAAAGTCAATACAATAATAAATGAAGTGTAAAAGTGTACATTCATATAAAATTTTTCTTTCTCTGCTTTATAAATAGAACCAAATATTTTCTTTTTCTCTGCCTTTATAGGACTATGGGAGTAGTATAACTTGTAATCCTTATAACAAACTGGAATTTGAAATTTACAACAATCACACACACCACATGCATGTCATAAAATACCTTTGACAATGTGTTATTAGGCATTTAATAAATATGACAAACTTTTAACAATGTAAGACGCAACAAATAGATACTTTTGGTCTCTATCTATTTTCCATATAGTTCTAATAATTGAATAGCACAATCGGTGTCCCTTCTCATGATCTACAATTTGAACTAATGACAAATTAAAGAGATAACTTCAATTACAAAGTCATAGCCACACATCATAGTTGAAAGATGGAATATCACCAAGAAGGGGGGGAGTGAATTAGGTGATTAAAAAATTGAACGAAATACTCTAAAACTCACCCTAAAACAGAGCTAAAAAAAGAAGTAGAGAGAAAGATTGAACACAAGAGACTTTATACTGGTTCAATCCAAATCCTTGATCTATGTCCAGTCCCCAGACACTCTGGGATTTCACTATCTCATAACTTTGATTACACACTCTGTAACTCTCAAGTAATCCTCTCACTAGGATTTACTCCCCCTTACAAGTTGTAATCAAATAAACCCAATCTCAAAGGTTCTACAACCTTGAGATTCTTACAAGAATGAATAAGTTTAAAACTCTCTAAAAGAACAAATAGACAAACGCTGAATATTATAAATAACCAAAGATATTGCTTAAGAGAATGAAACAGTAATTGCTAAAAGCTTTGAATTGAATGCGCAGAGTTTCGGTAGTTCGAGAATAGAATGCTTCTAGTTTTTATAGATGCTTGCAATAATGACCGTTGAAGACTATTCAATGAGCCATTGTGAGTAATGAATATATCTGTTGGAGTTGAACGTTACTCAGGCTCTACAGATTCTTCAGATGTTCACCATTATCCTTCGTTGACATTATTCCATTTGACTATTGAGATTCAATAATAAGAGTGGAATGGAAATGGCTGGAAAGCTTTATGAATGCTCAGAGGATTGTTTTCCCTTTTCATGCTTCGTTTTTGCTAAGCATTAAATGCTCTTCTGACATACACATATTTGCTTTATTGATATTTGGCGTTTAAACCATGTTAAGAACAACTAAAACTCATTAGCAAACTGATTAAACATCGTTAGGAGTAGCAATAAAGGATAATATGAAGTATCCAAATCATGATTAAAGAAATAGGAATTACGAACACGATGATTTCATTTTCCTAAAAGACTGACTCGAGTCATACAAACTTGACTCAAGTCATATGCACTACTTGACTCGAGTTCACATTTTCAAAGCAATTGAAAAACATGTATCTGTAACACAATGACTCGAGTCATACAAGACATAACTTGAGTCGTGTAACATCCCAACTTTTCACAAGTAGTATAATTTTTTTTTGTCAAACATCATTTCAAAATCGTCAGAGTAGAGCAACAGAGCGATTGAGTAACTGATATGTATATATAAAATGCCGCAAGTCTGGCTGGTTACAACAGCGGTACAGAAACCGCGTGGTTTAGAAGTATATAACAGAAGAAAGGCTTCCGCTGGAACAACAAAAAGGAAGTCTTCAGCCGGGGGTCTTCTACTCGGGCTGCTTGCCTCTCTCCTCGGTCCTCGGTCCTCCGAAACCTAACGCTATGTTAAGAGCTGAGATCCAGCGCACCGGATCTCAGGTAACGGTTAACCTCATGTTTATGTACACAGACAGCAGACATTAACATTACTAACATCACTCTATCACAATCAATGTATATGTATTGCTCCCAAAGATGCGACATATTGCTCCCAGCATAAAGACATATTGCTCCCAGCATAAAGACATATTGCTCCCAGCATAAAGACATATTGCTCCCAAAGATACGAGACATATTGCTCCCAAGATATAGACATATTCTCTAACCTCTATATGCACTCAAACAAGATAACAAATCTACAACACCCATACATACATGCATACCATAAACATCGAGTTAGTGTTACAAAGACGTGAACGTACCTTCGTTGACGGTAGAGACGGTACTTCCGTCGGAAATCGTACTTTTTACGGAAACGGACGTTTACGGAAAACAATAAACGTCCAACAATGCACGTCGGACAACAGAATGCGGCGCAGATCGAGTTTCGATATCCTATAAGGGTAATATCAATTTCATTAGTGATTTGACATTACGACCGGCATTTTAGGTAAAAATTACCATTTTGCCCCTATACCCCTAATGGCGGAATTTCACCAAAGACTTCGTTACTTTGGCTCCGATTTTCCCAAAATTTTGCGAACTTCGACCCAATGATAATTTTCGAAATTCTAGACTAATATAGCCCTATCATATGATATCCTATCATGCTTGAAAAATTAAAGGCTATACTAGCAGTACTACTCTAACTATTGAAAGAACTACGAAAGCTTAAAGCTCGGTACCGAAAAACTTACCCAGAGCTTCGCTGCAATTTTCCCCATAGCTTCTCTCTCTAAAATCCTCTCTCTATTTTGAAATCCACAAGAGGATTTTGGTGTGAAGAATTTCAAAGGAGTTGCTTGCTATTTATAGAAGAAGTTGTAAGGGCATAATAGTCTTTTTCCATATTTCAACCTTCATTTTAAACCATGGAAATTAGGGGTTTTGGTGGATGATTTGCAGCCATGGAACACACCATTTTCGTTCAGCTCCCTCCATGAGTCACCAACTTGTGACAACTTGCATATTCTAGAAGCTTTAGACCGATAAAGTTCCCCGATCGATGTCCGTTTCGCGAAATCTCAAAATTCTGAATTCATAACTTTGAAGATCTTCTCTTTCTCATCAATAATATCTAATTTAACTTTGATTTCGGTCTCTTACAGGGTTCCAACAGTCCAGTTGAAGTTTTCTCGAAAAACGTGTCCGAACGCGTCCGGTGCCGGAACGCATTTCTGGAATCATCAACTTCTTCAGAAAAAGTCACTGATTCCAAATATGTCCAGATAAATTCAAACTCATTCCTAGATGTTGAGTTATAATTTATTTTCTTCATATCCAAAAATATGCCTATCTGCATTTTTCTCTATTTCGTCTTAAATGCAAAACGTTGCATAGGACTCGGAATTAACTTCCGGAAGAGTCTAACGGAAGATAAAATTCCACTGATCAATATTCTACCCTGACTTTGGAAATCCCATTCCTGGATCTCTAGATAGGATCCGTTTCCTATTTATTAAATCACTATTCATCATATTTAATTATAATATTAAAATACTACAACTTGATCAAATATCATGATATTTTATTTCAAAATTCTATCAATTCTTTTCCAATTTTTCGGTCAAACATATCTGGTCCTTTTTTAATTAATTTTCGTTTTTATTAATTATTTAATTAATTAATATTATATAAAATAATTATTTAATAATTTTTTTTATATAATTTGTTTACAAAATTTCCCTATTGGTCCATACTTGTTTTTGGGCTTAAAAATACCTAAACTCAACTATTTTTCTCCAAAATTTTCCAATTAATTAGTAAACATGTTTTTACTAATTTTAAAACAAAAACCACTAATTTTAGGGTTTTACATAATTACTTCATAATTTCCTTTGCTTAAGCTTAAGTAATTAGCCAATAATTACCTAATTACTTTCTTATCAATAGTTGATAATTTTCTTAATTAGAATGCCTCATTACCTCATCACTTTTACACTGACACATTTGTTTCCATGTGTTCTGCCTTATCTTAGAAATTACAAGGGTATTATCGTCATTTCCTTACTTTTTGAGTATTCTTCTACAATTTCTCCAAGTTTGTAACTTAATAAATTACCTAAATTAGGGACAATATCCTTCCCTATTTTAAATAGATTTTTACTTGCCTCTTTTATAGCTTTCACAGGGTATTTATAACCCACAATGTGCTTAGGGACCTATTTACAAATTCTCAAACGTTTTAGGGACCTATTTGCAAATTATCTAATTTCAAGGGAGATTACCCTAAGTCAGATTTGAGGGTATTACAAGTCGCATCAGTTTTCACAAAATAGAGACTATCAAATTTGGACTTGAAAATGATTTGAAACAAGCATTGACTCAAGTCATTAAGTGACTTGACTCGAGTCACTTTTGAACGTTGGAAAATCATTTGAAAAAGCTAAGTTTGAAGCACATTCCATTAACTCGAGTCACACATATTTGACTCAAGTCAAAAACCTTTCAAAAATTGTTTTTTGCAAAAACTGTAACTCGAGTCATAAGAGATCAACTCAAGTCACTACGTTCAAAATTACTTTTGGCTTTGATACAAAGAGAGTTGACTCAAGTCATACAACTCTAGCTAACTCGAGTCATCACTACACAAAGACTTTTTATATTTATTGAACCAAGTTATTTAAAGAGAGAATACTTTGGCTTGAATCAATAACAATCTTTTGGATTTACGATTGTCAGTTATCATCAAAACACATAGAGAACTAACAATAGTTTCACCAAACAAGCAGAGAAAAAGAAGAAAGAAAGCACAACAGAGAGAAGAAAAATAATTATTTAAAAAAAAAAAACAGAAGAAAGTCTAACTCCTGAGACTTAACAATCTTAATGTCAAACATCACTTTTCTTTTATCTCCAAGAACACTATGAACACATCATTTTTGTGGCGGTGTCCTCAACTCTAACAGTGATGAACACCTCATGCTTCTTTTTTCTTTTTTTAATGAAATTCGTTGAGAAGAGCACATGAAGTAGCAACATTCATCATTTTTATTAGGGAGAATTACACTCAGGTCCTAAGGAAGGAAAAAAATTACAAAAAAGAACCTTGAAATCATAAAATTACAAAAAAGTCCCAAGAGAATTTTTGTTGTAAATACATACATTTCGTGTTGTAAATACATATAAATATTTACAACAGGAAAAGTATATATTTACAACAACACGAAAAGTAATTTTCATTCCGTACAAATAATATAAAAAAAGTCTCAAACCATTTACAACAGGAAAATTATATATTTACAACAACATTTAAACACCTGACCATTTACAATAGAAAAAATATGTATTTACAACAGAAAAAGTATGTATTTACAACAACATTTAAAAAATTCTGTACAAATAATATCAAAAAAGTCTCAAACCATTTACAACAGAAAATGTATGTATTTACAACAGGAAATGTATGTATTTACAACAAAAAATTCCTTGGGACTTCTGGGTAATTTTGTGATTTTAAGGGACTTTTTTGTCATTTTTTTCTTTCCTTGGGACCTGAATGTAATTCTCCCTTTTTATTATCATCTTTTCTTGGCCAATAATGATAACTGAATACATTTTTTTACTCTGTCAAACTGCAAAGACGGGAGAGAACATAATAATATCACTACACAGAATTGAATTTGGGTACGTATAATATGTAATATCCCAGAAATATATATAAAAAAATAGTTAGAATTAAATGATTAATTAAGTGTGTAAAGTAATGACCCAAGGAATTTCAGAATTCTTAAGATCAACAATAATTAATTAATTGATCACATAAGTTAAAAAAAAAAAGAGAGACTAAGAATAGAAATGAACAAAAAAAATGTTATGGTACTGAAATTAGAATATAATAATTATTTTTCTCTTGATCAATAATTTAATTATTTGTTTTAAATATGTTTCAAAAGTGAATGGTAGTCTATGGAAATTGTGTTGCTTCTCATGTTTGTGTTTTGGATTCAAATTCTCCCTCTATCATAAGGGTAATTTTATTTTGAGATTACCATAACGCCTTCTTTAAATTAATAAAAATAATCATAATAACCACACACACACACAAAAATAAATATATATATATATATATATATATATATATATATATATATATATATATGAAGCCCCACAGGTCTACCCAATTGATTTCTCCTTCCCTTGTTATTTCTCTTTCCCGTCAAATGCATAGAGAGAGACCACTATATTTTTTTCCTCTTCTTTTTGGAGACTTCTAAAAGCCATTCGGTTCCTTCTTTCCATTGCTCTTTGATAATTGAATATTTAATACACTTATTTTTATCTCTTGATCAATATTTAGGACTCTTTAGTTAATAAATAATGGCTTTTATGTGCATTTAGGCTTTGGGCCTTAGATTGTAATTTTAGCCATTTTTATCGATAAAATTCTAGTTTTGTATTGCTTCACTATTTTTACCATAACTCTTGAACCAGACATTGGATTTGCCTCATTTTTGTCTCATATTTCAGATGATTCAGAGAGCTACAATTGTTATGAAGACATAAAGAGCCAATTCGGACAAGAAGGCGGTCAATTTCGGAGCCAAAGTCAGATGAACAATTCTGGATTTTAATTGGGCTCGAATTTTGTAATTAAAGCCCATCTTTATTTTATTTTCGTTTTGGGCTGAACCATTAGACCTAATTCGTTTTTAGGTTATCTTTAAGTGAGGCAGCCGTCACACATTCATTCTACGCATTAATTCATTCACGTTTTACACAGTTTTGGATTAAAGACGAAAGTTTTAGTTTTCTCTCAAATGTTCTTCATGTTCTTCGTCTTTTCTTCTTCTATTCCAACCATGCTCGGCTAAACTTCTATGATTAATCCAACGTGAGGATTCCATGATTCGTCCGAGAGAGCCTAGGCTTAATCGGATTAGGGTTTCTCGATTCGTTTTCATCTTATCGATCGATTTGAAAATAGTTCGAATATTAGATTTAATATTCGGTTTGGTTCGTCCCAAGGACCGAGTTCGGACTAGGTTTAAAGTGTTGCTGTGCGATCGTACAATGAGACGCCACTGTTCGAATAAATGCTAGGCGATCGTCTAGTCGAGGGAATTCTCGGACGGATGCGAGAGATCTCGGTTCGTCTAGAACCAAACACGAGTTCGTTAATATTTCGCTCAAGGATGGACGTTTCTGGGAATCTAAACGTTGGGTTGGTCGTTTTTAATCTATTTCTGTTTATTAACGTTTTCTATCTGTTTCTCAATATTTCGTTTATCTCGATCTATTTCGTTTTAGTCTGTTGAATCACAAAAAAATCCCCCTTTTTTTCTTTGTTAGGTTTCGTCGTTGTTGTTAATCAAGCCCATTTGCAAGTTCGTTGGGAAACGATTCAGGTTCCCTATTACTGCAAATCTTTTATTGAATCTGGTTATTTTGAGAGGCACGGCAAATCTCTTTCAAAATTTGGCGCCGTTGCCGGGGAATTTGCATCGGTTTGATTAGTAACAGTATTGGAAATTTTTTTATTATTATTTTTTTTATTTTTTTATCTTTTATTTTATCTTTTTATTTTATTTGATTTTATTTGATTTTATTATTATTTTTAAATAAAAAAAAATTTAATTTTTTTTTTTTTAAAAAAATCATTTGATAGTATTTCTGATAGTCTTGTTGTTTTCACTAATTCTAGTAGCAATTTTGCTAACTCAGACGTTATGGCAGAAAGACAGGCAGATCATGCTACTTTAAAGGAATTGGGTGCACCTGATGTTAATTATCAACCTTTGTGCATCCAATATCCTAACCTTCTTTGCTAACTTTGAGCTTAAATCTGGTCTAATACACTTGTTGCCTAAGTTTCATGGTCTTGCGGTGAGTGCCCCATTAAGCATTTGAAGGAATTCCATGTAGTGTGCAGCACACTGAAACCACAAGCCATTGATGAGAATCATATCAAGCTGAGAGCTTTTCCTTTCTCATTGGACGGTGGAGCCAAGGATTGGTTGTTGTACCTTCAGCCCTCATCTATTAGGAGCTGGACTGATATTCAGAGGTTATTTCTAGATAAATATTTTCCTTCATCAAGAGCAACTGCGATCAAGAAGGAAATTGGCAACATTAAACAGGTCACTGGGGAGACTATGCATGAGTATTGGGAGAGATTCAAGAGGTTATGTGCAAGCTGTCCGCACCATCAGATAAATGAAAAAGACCTGATTAACAGTTTCTATGATGGTCTGCTGCCGGTAGACAAAGGATTGGTGGATGCTTCTAGCGGTGGTGCTATGAGCAACAAGACACCTGAAGAGGCTCGGGACTTGATATCCATTATGGCGAGATAACTCTCGCGAGTTTGGCACCGGGGCCAATAGTACCCTGTTTACCATATTCAAGCGGCACCGCCAAACCAAGTATGATTCCCGAGAGATTAGAGACTAGACTTGATGATCGACCTCCCTTGTGAGGCGGTTAGCGTGCTGAGACAGTGCAGTCTTCACCTCCTCGAGTGGGTACTCCTGTGGGTTTTGTTCGACCCATATCATTCTCTTGACTCATGCCCTACCTTGCATGATCCTTCTTACCAAGACCAGTCGGTAGCTTCGGTGGGCGTTTTCCGGAAGGCCACAATACCAACAGAATAATGCCTTCTCTAATACTTATAATCCTGGTTGGAGAAATCACCCCAACTTTCATTTGGAACCAAAATCGAACTAGAGTAACCGAGAATCGAATCGGAATCGAGTAACCGGTATCAACAGAGTGCAGGAATTACCAGCGAGAGACAGTACATGCCACAGACTTTCCAGCAACAGATCTGCACCCCTTTGCCTTTGCAAGCGCCACCTCCTCGACCAGCCATATGTCCACCTCCACGGGCGGCACAACAAAGCTAGTAGTAGTGGTGGTGGTTCCTCACTTGAAGATATGATGAAGCAATTTGTCACACCAATATGCGGTTCCAACAAGAACCGACACTTCCATTCGAGTTTGCAAACACAGTTGGGCAATTGGCAACATCATTGAACCAGCTTCAACCTCGGGGATCCAACTCCCTTCCTTCACAAACAATTCCCAATCCTAAGGGAAATGTGAGTGCTATATCACTACTGATCCGGCAAGCAATTGGAGGAACCTAAGCACGCTACGAGATGTGACTTCCACATCAGAAACGAGTCAGAAATGTGAAGATTGACTCACGAAAGAAAAAGGCAAGACAACAAGGTGAAGAGGAAGACATTCCTATTCCTCTTCCCTTCCCTCGAGAGCAATTCAGCCCAAGAAGTTGGCGGGTAAAGCACAAGAGAAGGATATACTTGAGACATTCGGAAGAGTAGAGATCAACATTCCTCTCTTAGATGCGGTCAAACAAATTCCTAAATATGCCAAGTTTCGAAGGAGTTGTGCACCAACAAGAGGCGGCGAAGGGGAATGAGCGAGTGAGTTTGAATCGAATGTCTCGGACTCATCCAACCTACTATGCCTCGTAAATGCAAAGATCCGGGGACATTTTCTATCCCTTGCCTCATTGGTAACTATAGATTTGATGATTGCATGCTAGATTTAGGTGCTTCTATTAATGTCATGCTCGCATCTGTTTATAGATCTCTTGGTCTTGGTCCTTTGCGTCCTACTTGGTGTTATTGTTCGGTTAGCTAATAGAAGTAGTGCTCATCCTTCGGTTTAGTTGAAGATGTATTAGTCAAAGTTAATGACTTGATATTTCCCTGCTGATTTTTACATCTTGGATATGGAGGGTGAGTCTCCTAGTAGTAGGTCACCAATCATTCTAGGGAGACCTTTCATGAAAACAGCTAGGACTAAGATAGATGTGCATTCGGTACTCTTTCCATGGAGTTTGGTGATATATCGTGAATTTCAATATCTTTGATGCCATGAAATATCCTAGGGAAGAGCATTCTGTTTTCGTATTGATGTGATTGATGATCTTGTGGATGATGTTCTTGCTGATTGGTGTCTTTGCTTACCACGATTTTGCATCTATGAGTGATTCTCTCATTTGTGCATGTGCTAATAATGAATGGTGTCCTATTTGCACTGAAATTAATGATGCATTATTTGGTGATTCGACTTGCTTAGTGATTACGCATTACTTGTCGATTCGATATCGATTCGAGTTTGAGCTTCATCCCGATCTAACGTGCATCCCGATTTGATTTTGATGAGCTTACTTGATTTTGATGAACTGAATTCGATGTTAACATTGATTTGTATAGACACAGTCCTTTTGCTTGTGCTTCTTTGAATGTGGTTTCGAGGATTTCTAGTGTGATGACATCGAGTTGTTACCACCCAAGCTTCTTCCCTCCATTGAGCAACCGCCCAAACTAGAGTTGAAATCCCTCCCGGATCACTGAAGTATGCATTTACGGAGGTGAATGAGCGATTGCGATCATTGTGGCAAATAATCTTTTGCACGATCAAGAAGAGAAGGCTGCTAAGCTTATTGAGGGCGAACAAGAAGGCCATTGGGTGGACATTAGGCGACATAGTTGGCATCATCCCTTCTATGTGCATGCATCGTATTCATTTGGAAGAGGAATCTAAGCCGTGAGGCAACCCCGAGAGACGCCTTAATCCTCTTATCCTTGATGTGGTAAAGAAGGAGGTCACTAAGCTCCTGCAGTGGCATCATCTATCCCATTTCGATAGCCGGTGGGTTAGCTTAGGTCCAGTCGTTCCTAAGAAATCCGAGTCAGCGTGGTAGCCAATCAGAAGAATGAGCTCATTCCTACTCGAGTTCAGAATAGTTGGAGAGTTTGCATCGACTATAGGAGACTCAACCAAGCCACTCGCAAGGATCATTATCCTCTACCTTTCATTGATCAGATGTTAGAGCGTTTGGCTGGTAAGTCTCATTATTGCTTCTGGATGGCTACTCGGATATTTCCAGATCCATATTGCTCCCGAGGATCGGGAGAAGACGACCTTCACATGCCCCTTTGGGACATATGCTTAGAAGGATGCCTTTTGGCCTTTGCAATGCACACTGGCACTTTTCGGCGTTGTATGGTAAGTATTTTCTCTGAGTTTCTAGAGGATTGCATGGAGGTTTTTATGGATGACTTCACTGTATATGGGTCTAGTTTTGATTCCTGCTTGGCTAATTTGTCTAGAGTTTTGCATAGATGTCTGAGTCTAATCTTGTCTTTGAATTATGAGAAGTGTCACTTCATGGTTGAGTCGGGTATAGTCTTGGGACACATAGTGTCTAGGAAAGGGATTGAGGTAGACCACCGCTAAGATAGATGTAATTACTGCGTTGCCTTACCCCGCTACGTGCGGGAAGTTCGTTCTTTTCTTGGTCATGCGAGGTTTCTATCGGCGTTTCATTCAAGATTTCAGCAAGACTGCCCGACCCTTGTCCAACCTTCTGCATAAGGACGCTGAATTTGTATTTGATGATACTTGCAAGGCGGCCTTCGATCATTTGAAGCGTTGCCTGACTACAGCCCCAGTGATTAAGCCCCCTGATTGGCTCCTCCCTTTTGAGTTGATGTGCGATGCTTCCAACTATGCGGTTGGTGCTATCTTAGCACAGCGGGTTGATAGAGCCTCCCATGTCATCGCATATGCTTCAAAGACCTTGGATTCTGCTCAGTCTAATTACACCACCACTGAAAAGGAGTTGTTGGCCATTGTATTTGCTTTTGATAAGTTTAGGTCATATCTGCTAGCTAGTAGAGTCATTGTTTTCTCTGACCATCTTTGCTTTGAAGTTTCTTTTGAAAAGGCGGATGCTAAGCCACGACTCATCCGGTGGATGTTCTTTGCTCCAAGAGTTTGATGTTGAGATTCGAGACGAAGTGGGGCGCAAAGCGGGTAGCCGACCACTTGAGTCGCATCACCCATTCTCCCTCTCACCCCTCTTCTATTCGGGATGATTTCCACGATGAGCGGCTTCTACAGTGCAAGGTAAGACCCCATGGTATCTTGATCTAGTTAACTATTTGGTAGGTGATATTTTCCTGTAGACTCCACTAGGGCCCAAAACCTAAAATTGAAAAGTGAGTCTAAATATTATGTTTGGGATGACCCTTATCTGTGGAAGTTTTGTAGTGACCGAGATAGTTAGGAGATGTATACGACCATGAATTTCACTCCATATTGCATTTTCTCATGCTTACGCTTGTGGTGGTCACTTTGGACCCCAAAGAAGCTGCTAGGAAAGTGTTAGATAGTGGATTATTTTGGCCCTCCTTGTTTCGTGATTCCCATCTGTTTTGTAAGTCATGTGATAAGCGTCGAGAGCGAGGAGTATTTCTCGTAGGCATGAGATGCCCCAAAACCCTATATTGTTTTGTGAGATCTTTGATGTTTGGGGTATTGATTTTATGGGTCCATTTCTGCTTCATATGGTTATACTTACATACTGCTGGCTTTGTTGATTATGTTTGAAATGGGTTGGCGAAAGCCACCGGACTAATGATTCTTCGGTGGTGGTGGACTTTGTTAGGTCTAACATTTTCTGCGGGTTTGGCATTCCTAGAGCTATTATCAGTGACCAGGGTTCCCATTTTTGTAATCGAAGCATGGGTGCCTTGTTACGCAAGTATGGAGTGCTACACAAGGTCTCCATGACATACCACCCTCGGACCAATGGTCAAGTGAAGTCTCAAATAGAGAGATTAAGCAAATCCTTGAAGACCGTTAACTCTACCGGAAAGATTGGAGTAAGCGATTAGAGGATGCTTTGTGGGCATATCGCACCGCCTACAAGACTCCGATTGGGATGTCTCCTTATCGGATTGTCTTTGGTAAGGCATGTCATCTTAGGTTGAGTTGGAACATCGAGCCTATTGGGCCATTAAGCGGTGTAACATGGATTTGGCTCGATGCAGGATGGAGAGAAAGCTACGGTTGCAAGAATTAGATGAGTTGAGATTGGATGCCTATGAGAGTTCACGGTTGTACAAGGAGAAGACTAAGGCATTCCATGATAAGCATATTACGAGGAAAGAATTTTACGTGGGCAGAAAGTTCTTCTATTTAACTCCCGTTTGAAGTTTATGCCGGGTAAGCTTCGATCTAGATGGGATGGCCCTTTTGAGATCACTAACATTTTTCCATTTGGTCTTTGTTGAGCTATGTGATCCAACCACGGGAAGTACCTTTAAGGTTAATGGGCATCGCCTCAAGCCATTTCATATTTCTATGATTGCTACATATGATGAACGTGGACATTTTGGCTTTAATGGATCATTCTGTTTGGTCTACAATTCTTGACTCTTCGATTACAAGTCTTGATAGTTGATTTGATGTTGTTGATTGCCTAAGTTGGTATTGACCTTGTGAGGTTTTGGGCCTGCATGAATGGAATTCATCTTTTGCCATTCTTTCTTTCATGTGTGCATCTCTCATGATTTTTGTTCTCTAGAACTTGCTCCTTTTCTTTTTGAAACTACATTTTTCACTTACGTGCATAAGTATGATGGAAGCTTGTTTTCTTTCTTTTATTTTCCTCACTTTGGCCAAATAGCTTTCCCTTGCATTATGATTCCCTTGCTAGCCCCTTTGTGCCTTTTGACCCATTCTTTTCTAAGCCACATTACAAGCCTAAGCGTAAAACCATTTTATTCCGCACCTTGAAGATTTATTGAGCATTGGTTTCAACTTGTTTTGTGTTTAAGTGTGGGGTTGCTCAGAGTGCAACGGTTTAAGTGTGGGGAGATATTTGATTTTGACATTGTAATTACGTATACAATGAAAGGAAAGAAAAAAAAAAAAAAAAAAAAAAAAAAAAAAAAAAAGAAAAGAAAAAAAAAAAAAAAGAAAAGAAAAGAAAATACATAGAAAGGAATGGATATATTAGTAGAATAAAAATTTCATACATAGAGAATGATTGTGTTAATCAGTGCTCTTCCTTTTGATTTCTTTGGTGCTTAGCCTCTCATTCCATACTATTACCTACCTTCACCTTAGCCCTGTTACAACCTTTAATTACAAGCTCTCTTGATTTGTGCATGTCTGTGTTGTGAGTAGTGGAGACGTAGAAGTTGAGCAAGCTTATGGTAGAACAATTTTCTTGTTTGAGCGATACACTTATTTACCTTAAACACTTGAGAGACTGATTGATTGAGCGCATCATTTGTGAGACCATCTTTTGTGATTAGCATCATTGATTGAGACTACCATGAATTGTAATTTGAGATGAAGGGATTTTGGTCTTGATTGATTGGTCTTTTGGAACTTTTTGTCCCTTGATTCACTTTTTGCATTATTAGCAATTATTAGTAAAGAAGAGTTTTTCCTTTTAGTCTTTTTCTTTAGATTTTGCTCGGGAGTGCAAAAAGATAAGTGTGGGGGAATTTGATAATTGAATATTTAATACACTTATTTTTATCTCTTGATCAATATTTAGGACTCTTTAGTTAATAAATAATGGCTTTTATGTGCATTTAGGCTTTGGGCCTTAGATTGTAATTTTAGCCATTTTTATCGATAAAATTCTAGTTTTGTATTGCTTCACTATTTTTACCATAACTCTTGAACCAGACATCGGATTTGCCTCATTTTTGTCTCATATTTCAGATGATTCAGAGAGCTACAATTGTTATGAAGACATAAAGAGCCAATTCGGACAAGAAGGCGGTCAATTTTGGAGCCAAAGTCAGATGAACAATTCTGGATTTTAATTGGGCTCGAATTTTGTAATTAAAGCCCATCTTTATTTTATTTTCGTTTTGGGCTGAACCATTAGACCTAATTCGTTTTTAGGTTATCTTTAAGTGAGGCAGCCGTCACACATTCATTCTACGCATTAATTCATTCACGTTTTACACAGTTTTGGATTAAAGACGAAAGTTTTAGTTTTCTCTCAAATGTTCTTCATGTTCTTCGTCTTTTCTTCTTCTATTCCAACCATGCTCGGCTAAACTTCTATGATTAATCCAACGTGAGGATTCCATGATTCGTCCGAGAGCCTAGGCTTAATCGGATTAGGGTTTCTCGATTCTGTTTTCATCTTATCGGATCGATTTACGAAAATAGTTCGAATATTAGATTTAATATTCGGTTTGGTTCGTCCCAAGGACCGAGTTCGGACTAGGTTTAAAGTGTTCTTTGTGTGATCGTACAATGAGACGCCACTGTTCGAATAAATGCTAGGCGATCGTCTAGTCGAGGGAATTTACGGACGGATGCGAGAGATCTCGGTTCGTCTAGAACCAAACGCGAGTTCGTTAATATTTCGCTCAAGGATGGACGTTTCGGGAATCTAAGCGTTGGGTTGGTCGTTTTTAATCTATTTCGGTTTATTAACGTTTTCTATCTGTTTCTCAATATTTCGTTTATCTCTGTCTATTTCGTTTTAGTATGTTGAATCACAAAAAAAAATCCCCCTTTTTCTTGTTAGGGTTTCGTCGTTGTTGTTAATCAAGCCCGCTGCAAGTTCGTTGGGAAACGATCCAGGTTCCCTATTACTGCAAATCTTTTATTGAATCTGGTTATTTTGAGAGGCACGGCAAATCTCTTTCACTCTTCTCCCTTCTTTTTCTTGCTCGTTGGGGGTGGTGTGGATGCATATCGCCATTGCTATTATGGGTGCCAAAATCCCAAGATTCTTTTGCCCTTCGTCTTTTGTTTTGTGTGTTGTGGGAGGCAGCCTTCAACTTCTTGATTCTCCATCATCAAAACTTGTTTTTGCTTCTCAGTTCTACTGCCGTGGAAATAGGGAGGGAGACTTTTGGGCAGTTCAAATCTCTCCTCCTCCTTTCTTGGTATTGTGCAAATTTCTTTTGGCTGCTGTTATGTGTGCTAGGGTTTCACATTTTCCCCTGTTCTGTGACGTTGTTGTGAGTGTGTAGACAGATCACATCTTCAATTCTTCGCTTGTGTGTTTCTTGAGCAGGGTATATATGAAAAGCTTCTCCTCCCTTGATTTCCATAATGCTTCAACGTATTAATGAATGAGTGGGGAATATCATTTTCCCTTCTTTAAATCATTGTCATTTTTGTTTTAGAAAGGATGTCTATTCCTCTAATTGGCAATTTGTTTGAGTTGCATAAGGCTTCGGTAATTATTTAAGATTAGATTTGAGTTATAATATTTGAAATGTGGGATTGTAATTTTAAAAAAGGATTATTCTTGAAGCAATTGTTATACACCTACCGGCCTCGCCCTTTCAGGTGGCGGGTAGTGTGATCCTTTACTTTTATTCAATTTTAAACTATTTATCCCAGGTTAATTTACGTCATACATCAAAGTATAAGCAGCAGAGCACCCATTGGTTTAGACAATAATATACTGATAAAAATACTGAAAGATAAATTTTTCCCCAGAGGGATCAAAATATACAGTCATCCAGATAATGGTGCCCGAACAGGCCAAAATAGTATACTACAGTCATCCGGTAACCAAAATAAATATCCAAAAATAACAGTTACCAACGTCTACCACTATACTACTCCAGCTCCGGAGCCTTACCTCTGTCTCCCTGCTCTGATCTAGATAAACTGCCAGAGGGCTTAAAAGGGGCTGGGATTCAAAATTGAATCCCAGAGTAACCGTTAATTTCATATAAAATGTATGAACGATACATGTAGAAAACCCATAAATAAACAAGTACCACATAACATTCAGTATCAAGGCACACAGCCAAATTCGGAACTGGTAGTCCTAATAGCACACAACACAGATTGCAGTTGTCCTAATAGCACACAACACAGACCACTGGGCATAGCACACAGCAAAGCCCTTAATGCACACAGCATGTTCCGGTTCCATAGCGCTTGGAAATAAATGATAACTAAATGTATGTAACATAACATGATAAAACATACGTACATAAGTCACACGGAGTATATGAGTATTAAGGTTACTACCTGACAGTCGACTACAACTAAAAATAATTAATCTCCCCGCACAATATACAATTTGACCTAAAATAATAAAATATAAATATAATTAAATTCCACCTCACTAAATATTTCATTTGATGATTTAGAATAGGCCCAATCCATGTGTCCATATTTACTAGATCCCTTCTCTTATTAAGGAATTTATTATCGGCATAAAATCTTCTATTTTCGTCATTTTCCAGAAATTTCAGCAATCAAAGATTGATTTTCAAAAATTTATAATTAAATTTATAAAACTCCTTTTGGGTTCTATCACGCCCTGAAAATCCAATGGTGACCGACACAAAATGTGAAAGAGCTTGCATTCCTAAAGCTTTAAGAGACACATAAACATATTTTTCACTTATTAATTACAATAATATTGAATAGGAATACATTACTTCTAACTCACTTACAACATACTTGCTTCAATTAAAATATTAAGTAATTTGTAAAAATTTCGGTAGAGTTTCTTCTGGCTTTTCAAGATTTCTATCATAGCATACGAGTTCATTATAGCATGAGGAGCTCCGCTCCGCAACAATACATATAGATACATACAACTTAAACAAACCAGGAAGGTGGGAATCCTGCCTATAGATGATGTGGAGCACCTAAACAAAATTTACCAACATATGTATAAAAGAGTTTAAGGTCTCACATTGAAGCAAGCTTAATTCAAATGCTGCTCCAGCTTCAACTTAGCCATATAGACCTTCAGTGATTAGCAAGAGGGACATGATCAGTTGCACTATCTGTGGCCAAAAATATTTTTCGGTGAATAACGTCCAATTAAAATAAGTAAATAAAATACTAAAGGAATAAGTTAAACAAGTAAAATTTCATAATAATGGAATAAGAATTATATTCAATTTCTAAGTACGAAATCATAAATGCAGTTGCCATGATATAAAAGATTATTAATAAGAAAATACTAGGCAAACAAATAACTCATCGACGAAATTAAGTACCGATGATGTGAACAACTTATTTTGAAGGAGGACTTAAACAGAACGAAAAACAAACGTGGACACACATTCCAGAGGGTAACTAACTAAGCGCAGCTTGAGGCCACAAAAACAAGCGTCGACACACAGTCCACGGGGTAAGTAACCAAGCGTGGCTGGAAGCCACGAAAACAAGCGTGGGTATGAAACCCACGAATAACCAGCATGGGAACAAATCCCACGAATATCAAGCGCGAGTACGGTGCTCACGAATATCAAGCGAGCTCGAGGTTAACCATGGTGCACCAAGGACTAACAGTACTGCTGTTAGTAACCATCGTTCTGTATTCAGTCCTCTCAAAACAATTTCAAGCATGCATGGGGTCAAATTTATCAAAAGCAATGGAAAATTCCTTTTTGTCAAGATAACGATAGCTCGTATCAAATATTTCATAATAGAATAACCCTGCATGAAGTTTCATAACAAAATGAAATTTATGAAAAATATCTCAAAAGTCTCCTTGCCATGTAAGTGCATAGTCATGAATTATAGTATGAAGCAATTGGGAGAAAATATATAATAACGAATAAAATCATCAATCTTTAATCATGTAATGTCAATAAGAAATTGAAACAAATATGATAGACTCCCCTTCACAAAATCATGCTTATAAATATGATAATTATTACAAAAATACGACAACTGGTAAAAAATATCATTTATAAAAATTATAATTGGACGCTATTCACTCACCTGTTGACTCCCAAGTGATGATTTGATTTTCCATTTCAAGTATGTAGACTTGGAGAGAAATTTCCCATGTAACTGCTTAATTATCCAAAAGAAAGAACTTCCTCTTAACTTTAATCCGCAATTCTCCTACATCAATTTCCATTTCATATTTATTTATTCTATACCATCTTTGTAAAACACGCCTTAGTCGGAAATTTCTCATATCATAACAAACAACAATGATGGGACAACAATCCTAGAATCAAAGCAAAACGAATCATTCAACCATAACTTGCTCATATACGAAGCCTACGATCAACTTAGGGGAAATTTATCAAAATAATAATTAAAAATAAAAAATATACCCAATTACAGCACTTCTCAAAAAAATTTCCGAACTAATGCAGTTGATGGCGTCAGCAGTACTGACGCAACAAATTGCGTCAGACTGTCTGACGCAACATCAAAGTTGCGTCAGAGATTCTGACGCCACAGGAAAGTGACGTTAGCATGTCTGACGCAACAAGTGGCGTCAGACAGTCTGACGCCACAAGAGGCGTCAGCTGAATTGACGCCACAACGTCAATTTAAATTGACGCCTTTTAGCGTCAATTAAATGTTAATTGACGCCAAAAGGCGTCAACGCAATTGACGCCTCCTAACGTCAATTAATATTAATTGATGCCAGGTGGCGTTATTTATTTTTTATTTTTAAATATAATTTTATAATTATATTTAGAATTATAAATAATAAAAAATTTATTAAAAAATTTACTAATTAATTATTCTCTAACTAATTAATTATTCTCTATTTAAGCTTAAAGTAGGGAAAGGAACAAAGCATTTTTAAAAAGAGTAAATATCTTTTTTCTGTAGCTTTTTCTTTTTTTTCCTTTTTTAATTTATTAATTTATATATATTTTGTCTTTGTTATAGAGTTATTTATTCATTTAATTACAAATACATAATAACTATACTCTAATTTTATGATTTGGTTTATTATTTTTTGCTTATAAAATTACTCTTATGTTTAACAGATTAAATTATTTGTTACAATAATAGTCATCGTACTAATGTCGCTTAGTGGTATGTTTCTTATGTTTCATGTGAGTTATTTGTGAACATAGTTTGCTTTTGATTATGAATTAGTGCCTGTGCTTATTTGTTGGATGATTTGTGATGTAATTTACTAATTATATTTCTTTTAAAAAAACATAGGAAAATTAATTAAAATTTGGAATAGTAATTTTCGGGCCCTGGAGGGCCGACCCTGGCCCTGGTGCTCTCGGGCTGGGCTTTGAAAAACAGATGTTTTTCTTACCTCGGGCCCTGATTCCTAGCTCTACCTAGAGTCATCATGACTTGCCTTGAGTCATGGTGACTTGAGGCATTTATAAAATGCCTTGAGGCACACAATTCGCAGAGACTAAGAATATTTGAGCAATAAACCTGTTACCTTGAGGCATTTAAATAAATGACTCGAGGCACCTCATGGCGCGAAGACAAGATTTGAAACATTTGAATTGGATAACTCGAGGCAAAATAAATTTACCTAGAGGCAAATCAATTCAACACTTATTAACTCCAAGTCAAACCATATTTACCTCGAGGTAGCAAAGAGAAAAACACTTAGCCATTAAGCATATAACTCGAGGCACATATTATTTGACTAGAGGCAAAATGAAACTTCAAATTTTTTTTGAAAAATGAGAATTAATTACATGATAATTGTTATCATCAAAACATCAACAAAAAAAAACATGAGAACTAACAGCTGGGATTTGTGACAGAATCCCATTCTATCGCAAATCACGAGATTTGTGACGGAAATAATTTTGCATCGCAAATTTATTCATTTTATTATATATATATATATATATATATATATATATAATTTTTTTTAAAAAATATAAAAATTACATAAAAAGTATACAAAAAAACTGCATATCATAAAAATATATAATAACAATCATAAAGAGTTTACATAGAGAAAACAAAATATAAATAATAATGTTGCAAAGAATATGTACTAAAAAATAGTCTAAACAACAACATTATGATCATGGTCATCATCACCAAGAGCCAACCCCATACCCTTGCCTTTCATTAGGGGCAGGAGTTGAAGCTACATCTGCCTCATCATCTCCTATGTCTAATGCAGCTCAATTGCTTGCTGACTCATCTACTGCCGTGTGTCGATAAGCTGATTTACTGTCTAACTCATCAGGTGCTTTGTCTGGCTCAGCTCAGCTACTTAGCCTGCACCAACGCCTTCATCTCATCTGCAAAAATATTAGGAAGTACGTTTATTTTTTGTACTTCATTTAAATGAACCAAGGAATGAAAATGTAACAATCAATATCAAAGGTATTATGTTTACCTGTAGAAACACCTTCAGTGCCAGATGAGGAGCGCTTCATTTGCTTCAGTCGACTGGTAGAGGCACCGTACTCAAACAATCTGCCTTTAATGTTAAATCCGCTTGTAACCTCAATGAATAGACTATCCGTAGTAGACTGAGAGGATGCAGGGTCACTCTCACTCTGCGAGTCTCTCTCCTGCGTCAGCTTCTGATAGCTTTCCTACAAGCACAAAGATACATCACAAATAAGCCATATGAAATGAAATAAATATGTTGGTGTCTGAAACAAAGAATAAATGCAATAAATGTATCATCGCTACTTGTTGCGCCTTGGGGTTAATCCACCGCCTCCCACTACCTTCAGACTCCTGATAATGGGTTCGCTCAAAGGAAGCCCAATCAACCGATTCTCCTAGAACTTCCCCAGACGCTGCCTGCAAACAGAAATGATGACTGTTAATTAATTACTTCAAAGTACAAATTATTGAATACTGAAATAGAAAATAATGTGTACTCACAATTTTTTTCCGATGCTCACTAAATGGAATGGAGCCGCCAGTATATGACGGTCCATCCATTTTGGCCCTATTTATTTTATTTTTCTCACTTTTGTTCTTAAATTTGTCATCGGCGGCCCATCTTTGAATTAATTGCTCTGTAGTCTCAGGTTGAATCCAATCTTGCTTTCCTTTATTCTTTCTCAATTTATAAAACTTCTCAGACAACCACCGGCCTCCCTTGTAGTTATAAGCTTTTTTCAGATTTTCACAATGTTCAAGCAATGACCTAAACTTTCCCTAAAAATCAATAACGAACAATTAGTGCTCCATATTATAAAAGTACTTAATTAGTTTGCATTTGGATAAGAAATTAATAACCATAAATCACATAACTTACCAAGAACTCAATGAACCAAGCTTCCCGATCATCCTTAGGAATATCTGTCCAACTGGCCGAAGGCTAATTGAAATTATGGAATATTTGGGCCGACATTAAATCCGTCACCAGATTATAAGGCTCAAATCTAAAGACAAAGGAAGTGATGCAAATATTAGCATACAAACTAAAGGTCAAAATTCGTAACATTACTAGTAACTTTACATGACTTACTCGGTGGTGCTGATCGGACGGATCCACACCAGCCCTGTCGCAGGATCAATCGATCCCCAGAATGGTGTATCGAAGGAACTAGCTTCCTCAACCTGGCTTCGAGGCGACGCAATGTGCTGAAGGAAGAAATGTCAAGTATTGAAAATGTTAGTACATAGATGCTTAAAGAAAACTAAACATATGTAAATCAATCAAAAATCGTAAAGTAAACCTACTCTGCCCTTTGTTGTGGATAAGTGGGAGTGACAGGCACACCTGTACCACTCATAAAAGAGTCGGTAGTAGACGGTGAAGATGAAAAATAAAGTGACGGTGAAGATGACATATTAAGAGGTGGCAGCTCTGGGGAAGAGCTAAGCCCTCTGCCTACAGAGGGCGCAGATGGCTTCACCCTACCCCCACTGATAGGACGGGGCCGGGCTCAACCACTACTATGGCCACTACCTAAACGCCCTCTTAAATGCTCCATCTCTGAACACTTATAAACATTATGTCAAAATATATATAAATATAAGAAATTTCCTTAATATGACATTAGCGAACTAACAGAGTATCTAGTATAACAGATCGTCATAAATAAAGAACTAACACAAATCAATCAGATGATTCTTGTTCTTCGACCTCTGCTTGCATGCCTTCCTCTGGAGTCTCATAGTTGTCGAACTCAGATTCACTATCAGAGTAAATCTCTTGTGCCTCATCATTTGATTCCTCATCGTCAATTTGGATAGGAATCAACTCTAACTCCACAGCGAAATCAAACAGATTACTTGTTACATCGTCCTCGACAATATTTACGGATAATACATGTTCCACATCAGCTTGGAACGGTTCAATCATACCGTTATTTGTTTCTGACTCTTTCGACTTGGGTATAATATTCTGTGCTTTGGTTTTGATAACTCCCCTCCACCCTTGGCAGGATGTGGGGTATAATGTATAGTAAACTTGTTCTACCTGTTGAGCAAGGATGAATGGGCTACAACCAACCGTATATCTCCTTGTCCAGTGGATCTCAACATTTCCATATTTGTCCCCTTTTGTCCCACGCGGAGTGTTACCAAACCACTCACATTTAAAAAGAGTCACCACTTTGTCTCATTTGTAATGTAGCTAAATTATGTCAATTAACTTCCCGTAGTAGTCGCCCTCGACCCCGTCAACTTGGCCACCTCGACAACATACACCGTAATTGAAACATAGTGTATTTGCGTTCGCTTCAACAGTTGCAAACCGATATCCATTGATTACATATTTTTGCAAGGTAACAACTGTTGCAGCTCCATAAGATAAACTCCACGCAACATCATGGGGAGCTGATCGATTTTGCACGAAGTAGGATCGAAACCATTAAGGAAACTCAAAGTTCGTGAATTGCTCAACTTCGGAATCCGACATCAAAGGATTTGTCGATCGGACCCAATTAGAGAAGTAATTATAATAAAAAAGATGAAATTAATACTTTAATACTTACCGTAACAATAAAAATAAAAGAAATCTTACTTTAAGTACGGGACGGACTCTTCACAGTTGTTTAGAATGTACCACTCCGTTACTCGCTTATCTCTTCCTTCAAGAGTTGACCTACAATGTTTTCCCACGACTCGGCCTGGAAAATCAAATATTGATATCTAATTGCTCATATCACCGCCATCATCGTTGCGAGGTACCCCTCTCCATGTTGATATCATTTCAAGGGGATAATAGTATGACGCAAATTTAGTGGCATCTTTAACTAGAAACGCTTCAGCGATAGATCCTTCAACGTACCTTGGATTTTTGTGAAGATGGAATATCACCTAGAAGGGGTGAATAGGTGATTACAAAATTCTTTCGCTATCGATACTACTAGAGCAACCTTTTTACCTCTGCTCGAGCATGCTTGGCCAAAGATTGATCTATAATTGGGCATTAAGTTTTATGCTTGAATAGCCTTTCTGAAACACTTTGAACAATTCATTAAGTTAAAACTCAGTGTTTGTTATCATCAAAACATACGAGAAGTAACATTTTGATCTTGTCCTTAAGAGTGCGTAAAAACCTACAATGAACAATCAGAGGGTATTTATAAACTATAGAACCATGTCGGTCAATTAATAACTGCGCGAAAGATATATATATATATATATATATATATATATATATATATATATATATATATATATATATAGATATATATATATATATATATATATATATATAACCTCTCAAACGGAGACATCTACCTATATTGTTGCAGATTTCCTACCTTTGCTTCATAGGCCAAGTAAACAGGCAAATGTTTCATTGAGTCAAGTAAGCTTGGAGGAAACACCATCTCTAACTTGCATAGCGTTATTGGCATGCTCACCTTCAGGTGCCATAACTTTTCAACATTAAGCTCAGAAGCACAAATTTCTCTAAAGAACATGGAAAATTCCGTCAGAATAGACCATATATGCTTTGGTAGTGCTTTGAAGGCCCATGGCAAAAATCTCTATAGAAAAACATGACAATCATGACTCTTCATCCCGAATAACTTCTCCTCGTACATGTCGACACATCTTGACAAGTTTGATGCATAACCGTCAGGGAGTTTCAGATCTTTAACCCATCGCAACAATTCTAAATTCTGCTCTTTATTGAATGTGTACGGCGCTCTAGGTTTGGAAGTCTTTCCCGTGGCATTCTCCAACAAATGCAAATCAGGCATTCTGCAAATCGCTTCTATGTCCTGTATTGCGTTGACTGTGTCCTTCATCTTGCCCTTGGTGTCCATCACGGTGTACAGAATATTGCAAAACACATTTCTCTCAATATACATGACATCAAGATTGTGTCTTAACAAATGATCTTTCCAATATGGTAGTTCCTAAAAGATGTTGTGTTTGTTCCAATGATGATCAACACCATATCCCTCAAGTCGCTGAAAGAAGCCACCTCTTCAACACTTTGAATGTGCTTGACCTTGCCCCATATTTCTTGGCCACTTAAAAAACAAGGTTGATTTTCCCTTTCAGCCAAATTCCGCCTGAAGTCTTTTTTATTTTTCCTAAGCGGATGATTGAGGGACAAGAATTTCCGATGCCTGTCAAACCAACAGATCTTGCGACTGTATTGCAAGCCAAACTTCATGTTCTGTTCAAGACATACCGGGCATGCAAACTTCCCCAACGTTTACCAACCACTCAACATCCCATATGTAGATTGTCCACATTAAGGCAGCCCGCATGGTGAAATTCTGGCTCAATGATACATCGTACGTAAGAACCCCTTCACTCCACAACATCTTCAACTCGTCTATCAAAGGCCTGAGGTACACATCTATCTTCTTTTTTGGGTTGGATGGCTCAAGGATTAACGCGTTAAGGAACAAAAACTCTCTTCTC